>KZ308978.1:50456-64412 GCA_000376725.2 Ladona fulva
AGTACCGGCTTAGGAGAGTGGCACGTTAGTTTTTGAAGATAATTCGAAATATTATTCGAAAATCTGGACGAAAGAGTTTTGCGTTGCTTATTCAAACTATTTAATGATGTGGAATGTGGCGTACTCGTGCGGGACATTTGAGCATTAATGTTGCCAAAATTGGTGACAATATTGTTCTCATCTTGCTGAACAGATCGCCCAATATAGGGCTGCTTTCTTGTGCCAATTATTGGGCAATTTATTGGCCAATATATTGGACTGTGTCATACGGGCTTGAGGGTCGTTTTATATCGTCACCAATATTGGCTACATTAATGCTCAAATGTCCCGGACCGTGGACTTTGTCATACGGACTGGAAGATGAATGTCAGATCATTGGGCTGCTTTCTTGTGCCAGTTATTGGCCAATAAATTGGACCATGTCATACGGGCTTCAGAATCACAAACTGACACTTTCACTGAAAGGACACCATCACTCAACCTCCATAATCTTCAACAAATTGCCTGCAAATTTTAAATCTGCTGAATCCTTCTTTTTCATAAAAAAATTAACAATTTTTACTGAAAAAAATATATTACAGCATTAATGAATTCCTAAGCGATAGTGGTATTTGTGATATTTAAAATTTATTTTCTTAACTCATTTCGTGTGCCTTATTTTGTGCCATTTTTTATGAATTGGTACTTAAATTGTATTTAATTTTTTCTAGCTTATTTAATATTTGTAGTGGTTTATAATTTTTTAACTGTATATTTTGTATTACCTGTTTGTTCTTCCTCAAATTGATCTGCTTCTTGTCATTTAATTTGTGACCTTACAGAGTTAATATATATAAAAAAATAACATTTATTTGATTTATCCGATTCCGTGGATTTAGCCGGCACCTTCACTCCCTCTTGCGTGGCTCTGCGGAATTACAATTTCTAACTTCGAATTTCAATTTCTGGTAGAGGGATAATCTCAGCTTTGTTTACCTTCGGTAAAAATACTCTTTACTCGCAAAACTGAGTAAATGGAGTTTTAAACTGCTATGGAAAGCATCAGTATTTCTGCAGCATTTTGTGGGACAGTTGTCGATTAGCAATCCAAATTGCGAAGTCGGTAAATTATCATAACTTTTGTAGGCGAACGAGGAAGGTCGTATAAGTCGTACGTAGACATGGCGTGATTCTTCTTAAGAATTTCTACGAAGGTGGCACCTGCTGGCTGAATTAGTGATGCTAAGCAGCTTATGCTAGCGTTAAATTCGATTGGTTGACGATATGCTCGGAAATTTTACCCTAATAGCTTAAAAGGAATCGCCAACGACGAAAAAGTAAGTGAATTGATCTAATGATTCAAAAAATTGCTTTCATATGATGTTGTGGCCTGACGTTGTTACAAGTACTGGTTTCGAATCGATTTTCAATAAAAATCATTTTAAGGAGTTATTTAAGCATAAATAACGTAATAAGTACAATATTAATTGCGAGTTACTGAATTCTCAAGGAAACATAGTTTACGTTGTTAGGGGACACAAGAATAAACATCCAACGCAATGCACATTCTGTCGCATTGTCATTTATGAGATTATGGTATTTACATGTATTGTCATTTCTATGAACTTTATTGGCTGTGTAAATTCATAATTCCAGCCATTACTGTGCTAATACGAGTGAGTTTTCGTTTCAGGTGTACATTAAAGAAGAAATGGAGGATTACATAGTTACGAGAGATGCATCGAGTAAACAAACTCATGAGGTATTCGTCAATTGCCGTCTTAATTGTGTTAGGATTTTAGTGGAAGACCCCTTAAGTACTTGCTTACGTATATTTTCCGTTGGTCTTCTTCTTGGCACTATTAGTTACAATTTTTATTCAAATTTTAAACGTTTCTTGAGCATGTGGTTCTTAAACGTGCATATCTTTCAGGTGTACATAAAAGTGGAGAACGAAGACTATTTTGACACTAATTATACTCCAGAAGAAATAACCCACCAGGTATATGTGTGTGCCTCTTGTGAATTTATTCAGAGTTGAGGGAAATTAAATTCGTATTCTATTGTAACTTTTGAGGTCTATTTCTATATAATATTGGTCTATTTTTCTATAAATATTATTTAAGTGACGCATAAATTTGGCAGTTCCTTAATTTGAAGGAATTTTGCATTGGATTTAAACATTTAGTGAAATTTAAAATACCCAAATTAATTCATTACAATGTCTTATGTAATTGAACAATTGAGCTTTCATTTCAGGTGTTTATCAAATCAGAAAATGAAGATAGTATAACCAAAGAAGAGATTCTTCCATATGTGCGAGTGCATGAGGTATTTGCCATACGCAAATGTATTTAGACCTGTATTCTGTTCTCAGGCTGTATTCTATTCTCAAAATGATTTCATTTTAGGATCCATTACATTCAATGACCAAGGAAGTTGATGTAAGTTTTCTACACAATTTATTATGTCTGATCTTTAAACGTTAATTAAATTTTCCCTATTTCTCTTGCCTTCCAAATTTTATGTATCCCTGATTCCCAATTGTCAACGATAAGCATGAAACGAATACATTCTATACCGTAAACGATGGCCTATTCTTAATCACGTAAAAATTGACAAATCAACATATAGAATTCCTATAGAAGGACTCAACGTTTTCCTTAGTTTACGGAGAGGTGACCCATATGCTAAATAGAAATTTATTAAAATCCTTTTTCCATGACATGACATTATTTTCCACTGACCTCACTCTTCAAAATTCATAATAGATGTAAACACCCGCCTAGCAGACTGCAATTACTCGCCAATGCGCATGCGCTTTGATGAGAATGCAGTAGAGCAAGTCAGTAACATAGCTTGCAACACCGTTATGAAGAAGCTTACTCACAACATTCATAAGTGAAAGGAGATAGGGCATATGCAGTATCACGGAATTCTAATTCCTGTCGTTACCGAGAGGCTGCTTCAGAATTCTGGGAGTACTCGTTCCGTTCATTACGGAAAGATAGGGCATAGCACCACTGATCAACAGCTAAATAATGACAGAATAAGTGCCTATTCTTTCTCCTTCCAAATATTTTCCTCATTTCTAAAAACAGCCAAATTTTATGCTTTGAAGACTCAAAATAATAACCATTAAAATCAGAAATCCCAGGGTAATTAATCAGCCTTATTCTACAAAAGTTTTGCACAGAAATAAAGAGAAACATTAATTTAACCCTCTTACAATTCCTCTCTGACTAAGTACAAAATTCATTTGGACAATCTGATCCTATAGGTCTCTAAAGAAGTCCATTCTTTGACTTTCAGGTAATACAAAAGAGTAAGTTGCTTCTGTGTGAGGATGGCAGAGGCCCAAGTACATCCAGCTGGTTCAAGGACAGAATCTGTGGTAGCATAAACTATACAGAGTACCACAAAAGTGAGATTAAGAGCAATGCCAAAGAGCCAGAGATAAAGCAAGAACTTGAAGAAGGTAATATTCATGTTAACGTTAGCAAAACAATTTAACATTCATAATATTCTTCCATAACAAAATGTTCATTTCATTAGAGTTGTGTAAGTATTAAACTCTACCATTATTATCTACATTAATGCCCTACGTGCTGGTGTATGGCAGGGGGTGTAAACACTGAGAGTTAGAATTACTTGTTAAGCTTATTGTTGTCACCGACCATTCACAAAAGAATGAGTTAGCATGTATTTATAATATGAGTAATAGTTGATTGCACACTGTAAGCTTAAAATAGGATAGATTCTGCCATGTGGCAACTTACAAATATTAATCTATCCCTCGGGTTTCAAGACAACACCTTATTGGAAAATATCACTTTCATACAGTGAAACCTGCCTCAATGGCCACCTCTCTTTAGCAGCCACTTCCATAAGTGGCCATTTTTTTGGGGAAGAACAAATTTCCCATTTAAGCAGAGTAAATGTTCCCTCCTTTCTGTGGTCACCTCCTTCAGAGGCCAGTGGTCACCACATCTTAGGCCAGAGATCCACTCCACTCAGGGGTTTCTGTTTTCCCAAGATTAGCATAAATGAAATTGCAATTGCACTCCTCTATTTTGAGGAATTTTGGATGTATTTTGATATTTTGATCAGCTGTGTATTGTTGTATTCATAAATTATTTGATGTGTATTGAGCGGTGCAGCAAACTCAGGGGTGAGACAAACTGCCACTGGTTGAGTCCCCCCCAAGCATACATGCTGCGTGCACACCTACAATTTGTGTGATAACCATTGATTTCCAATGGACCTATAATCCCCTAATGGGAGAGTGCATTAGCTCAAATTTAACAATTGCCAAGGGGACGGTTGTGATATTTTATCAGAATTCTTGAATTTAAAATCTGTGTCAATAGTTCATGACCAAAATATAAATCTATACTCCTTTTCCTTTCTTTTGACCATTGACTCAATTTCTTATTACCATTATTCCTAATTTAATTTTGCAAAAGAATCAAGGTCTGCAAGGCATGGGTCATCATCGTGAGTCCTTGGTAATCAAGGGGGTGAGTTGTTTACTACCATAATATACACATTTTTCATTTATGTTATTAAAATTCTCACAAATTGGATTGTATATCAACGTTTCATGACTAAAATAAGGGTCTATACTCATTTCCTTTTCTTTTGACTCTTGTCTCAATTAATTCTGTAAAAGAAACAATCACTGCAAGTTGTGGAAACGTACTCTGTGTGCATTTCTTGTGGTAAAGCATTAAGTGCTCCTGGGTTCAAACCTGAGCCTTTACAGAGATGAGAACAGTTCTATTGGTGCTTTTAACATCATAGAAACACTGTGCAGTTTGTTTTATATTTCTACATCAAGCCGTTTCTGAGATAGGGAGGGGGTGGATGGACATTTTGCTTATTATATGTATAGATGTATGTATATGTTATTAGCTACAAATATTGTAATGTTTTTCAGAGGATCTAGAAAATGAAGATGAGTGGAGTTGCAGTAGTGTGACAAGTTGCGATGCTTCAAGGGATCTGAAAAGAGTTCAAATGCTAAGGAAAGAGGATGGGGAGAGGAATACTGAAGATGGAGATGACATTGAGGAGAGTAAAGAAGGAGTGGCGATTCAAAGAGAGGAAGAATTGAAGGAAGAAGTGTTTGTGAGTTGTCATCACTGTGGAGAGAAGAGAAAGACGAAGAAACAGTTGAGAGAGCATCTTTACAGGGTGCATTTGTCAGTTTTAATAGCCCAAGAGAAAGGCGAATGCGAAAGGAAGGCACTCAAGTGTACCTTTTGTGAGAAATCATTCCAATCCAAGTCTCATTTGGTGAGGCATTTAAATGATCACAACATGAAAAAGGCATACAAATGTAATTACTGCGATTTCAGGACTTCAGGTTCATCAAACTTAAGGACACACATGTATAAACATAGTGGGGTGAGGCCTTTCAAGTGTGGGGTCTGCGAATACAGCACTGGCGATAAGTCGAGTTTGAGGACACATATGTTCACTCATACGGGCGAGAAGCGGTTTAAATGTGATGTGTGTGGTTATAGGACATCGAGGCAGTCCAATTTAAAGACTCATGTTCGTATACACACTAAAGAGAAGCCACATAAATGTAATATATGTGGATACAGTACAGCTGACAGGTCGTGTTTAACTAGACATATCAGGATACATACAGGAGTGAAGCCACTGAAGTGCGATTTATGTGAATACAGGGCTTTGAGGGTGTCACATTTGAAGAAACATGCAAATATACACAAGAAGACACTTCTATGAAAAACTAGCTTATGTGCCCATTGATTCTCAATTGGGAATATAGAGATGGGACTAAATTTAGTAGTCCTATGAGCTTGGATTCAACTTAATTAAAATTAGTTGTTAGGGGCTTGGTTTGTTTACAAACACAAAGTTTTGTTTTATTTATCAAAATTCTCATAATTTCAAATCAAAAGTAATGTTCCATGGCCAAAATAAGAATCTTCACTTGATTTCCCTTCTTTTGATTATTGTCTCAATTCCATACATCTATTCCTTCTAATTTAAATTGATCAAAGAAACAAACCCTGCAGGCAATGAAAGTGAACTCTATGTTTATTTCTAAGGAGACTTTTATTCGGATTTGTAGTCAAGGGGGTGGGAAGGGAAACAGCTAAATTTCAATTTTTTCATCACTCATTAAGTCCTCACTCATCACTCATCCTTCGGATATTTTTAGCAGCAATAATTTCATTGCAGTCATATTTCTGCTTCTACAAGAATTATGCAAGTCCTGCTTTCTTTAAAATGCAGAAAATACACATTTCAGTGAAATATACAAAATCATGTACAGATAAGCTAACAAGATCATTGTATGTGTACCACTAAACCCTAAACATCTTCCTATTAGTCACTTTTTGGGTGATTTTGACTGCTAAAAGGTGCCGACCCATGTGATTTACATAATATGATGGACATATATATAAACTGTTATTCCAGCAAATGATAAAGGAAGAATTAATTCACCAATGTTGATGATAGAAGTTAGTTATGAAAGAAACAAACTGTTACAAAGCCTCATCCTGTATTCTAATAGAAACTCAATTACTGTTGTTACTTTTGTTATGTTTTGATTTCTGGAGGAAAGACTTTTGGATGCTTTTTTAGTTATTATTATGGCAAATTCTTATAATTATGAATCATTAAAATTGATTGGTTATGAACGAGAGGCTGTCATTTAAGAGGTAAATTAATTCCCATTGAAAACATGAAATAATTTGTTATTGTATATTTAAATATTTCTCCCTTAATTCGGCAGTCATTTAGTGACCAACTACTTATTTCTAATCATTCTGAAACACCAAGATAGTGTTGAAAGGCAGTTTTTGTAATTTTCAATATTCTTTCATCAAAATAGACATTATTAACCCAAATTTGTATTTAAATCCCACTATTTCATAATGAACAATGAAAAACTTAATTTGGATGTTTAAAGGTCAAAGGAAACGAGTGAAATGCAAGAGTTACCATATATAGTAAAACTTCATTAACACGAACTCATAGAAACCGCAAAATCAAGGGCTGGTGTTAAAAAAATTTGCATTAAGGAAACCGCGACGAAAATTATGCAAACTCATCTGGTCTATTTCAGATATACTTTCATTACCCAAATCAAATGTATTATCTAATAATAAGCTATAAACAGCAAATATAAATTGATATTATATATAATTTCCCAAGTGTCTGTCCGCCACCCTCTGTATCTCAAAAACGGTTAGCTTTAGAGACGCAGTAAACTGCGCTTGATTTCTAATTACTAGAAAACCATTATCATACAAATTACCATGATATCTTAACAAAGATATATTAACAGTAATAAGTTGGACTGGCGGTGATACACTTAATAATAAGTTAATAGACTTAAAATATTTAATTATTTGAATTATATTCTGAAGTAATCATGATTTCAGAGTATGACATTTACTTAGGCACGTTGTTTTTAACTAATAATTCTTCGATGTTGAAATATTGATTTGAGGGATTTCATGTTAGTCTTTCCTAAATTAGACAATATTCTTTAAGGATAATTTTCAAAAACGTTTCCATTGCTTTCAAAACATTCCAAAAGTTGAAAAAAAGTTGCAATTCCATTTCAATTTTGTCGATGTTTTGCACATACTAATTACTTTTACATCTAAAGCTCATTTAAGAATAGAAAATGTATTTACAAATATTGAAGAAGCTGTAAATAATGTTTTTTCTGATCATTCTTAAGTTCTTAATTTAAACCTTTGGATAAGGTAGTGTGTAGAAGGTAGGCAATGAAAATCAATTAATATTTTAAGCAACATCAATATACAAAATTTCGATATCTGACATTTTATGCGTTTTGTTTCCCTGAAAATTTTTAGAAGTAGTTTTGATTTAATTAGTAAGTATATTTTATAGCAAGTAGCCAATTTTACTTACATTAATTTACATCCCGGTTGGTTACAAACATTCCNAGTTCTTGGTTTTAACTTTTGAATATCAAAGCCACTGTAAGCATAACGCACTGTATCATTTATTTAAAATAAAGTTAATTTCAATCTTAGATTGTTAAATTGTATAATAAATTCACCATTACTGTGAAGTAATTTTGAATTGAAAGCGTCACATTTACTTACGCTTTTTTGGATTCAGCTAATAATTCTTCAATGTTGAAATGAGGAATTTTGTATTATTTCACATATTCTTAAAAAGTGTCTTCAAACTTGATTCGGAAGAATGTTTCAACCCAATGAGAGTAACGGAGCCTCATTTTTATCACATAAACGTTTTACTTTTATATTCTCAATGCATTTAAATAACAGGAAAAATATTTTTAAATATTTACGTTGCTATAAATGACGTTTGGTTGCTACAAGCGCATAAAGAAATTAAATAGAATAGAACATGTGACTTTTTCTAGGGTTAACACCCAGGTAAGTTCAGGATATTTTGCCGTGAGCATTCATAGCAGCCCTGAAGAAAATGGCAGAGTTAGCCATTGAAACGTTGGCAAAATATCCTGAACTTACCTGGGTGTTAAACCGAGAAACATTCACACAAACTATCCACCAGGAAAATATCAAATCTCTAGAATAGAACGTCTTTCCCCCACCCCTTCTTTCTAATGCATGTTTATTCATCCGAGGCAACAATGACGGTTGCCATAGTAAGTGCAGAGAAAGGAGAAAATTTCCATTAAATTTTGAAATAAAAGCAAAATTAATTAAAAAATGGACACTAAAACGTGTAAAAATGGCAAGAATAAGATTAGTTGCATATTTTACCTTCGAATGAACAAAGTTTGATGGAAATCCATTCAAATTTAGGTATTTTAAGTAATGAAGAAAGAAAGCCTTGCACTCTCGAAAATGAAAAATCGCATGTAATCTTACGGAAACACATTTTTAGCTCCGGGGTTCGACTCCGGGTCTTTCTGGGGATGAAATCATGTATGCCCGGGTTTTCTAGTAATTAGAAATCTAACTTAGTTTACCGCGTGTCTCTAAATGTAATCGTTTCTGAGATACGGAGGGGGACGGGTGGTCACTTGGGAAATTATATACATAATATGATTTTAAGTACACATTAGAATATTGGGCCCCAGACTCATATAACCCTTTGGCTGCAGAAAGCGGATTTACCTCATGCCCATTAAAAGACATTTCATTATAATCACATGCTTTTTCTATAACTTACTTTACTGCGTTTTCTTTGACAACCTGTTAATTCATCAATCACTCACAGAGCACTCACACATTCACCTTTCATACAAAAATATTTAATAAGGTTATGCCTACACAAAAACAAAATACCAAAACCCAAGTACAAAAAAATGAAAAATGAAATCCACCTGTTAAACCAATGTTTGACATAATTTTCATCAGGATTCTCCATTCACTTACTATATAGGTACATCTTTCGGGTGCAATTGTCTTCTTTCAAAAGAATCGAGAGTATTGAAGTTTTATTAACTCGTCAAATACAAAGTAAATTGCTATAGGAGATTAAAATTGCATTTATAATTTGCTGTTTCAATTTCACATAATATAAAAACCGGTTATATCGAACTGTATGAACTTCTCTACTTGCCACTTGGTCCAGGCCACTGTACGTGCAAATGTCGAAAACGCAAGAGAAAAGTCCAATGAGGGGCAAGGTTCAAAACAGAAGAAAGAGAGAGAGTTCCAAAAAAGGCGCAAGGGTCTTAACAGGAGAGCGGAGTGCAATCAAAGCAGAGGTCAAAATAAATTTATAACCCCCAATTCGCACGTAAACAAACAGAACCACGCAGAAGAGTAGCTGAAAGTGACGTTTCCGCTTTCTCCTGCATGATGTTCCAACAGAAAACTAATTAAAGAAAAACCATAAGCGGAATATGTGATAAATGAACTGCTTCCGAGTTGTCGATATATCTTAAACATTTAAATGATGCACCCCAAGGAGAAACCAAGTCACTTTAACCCTTTCCCTTATTTAAATGATGCGCTTTTTCGAGGAAAAACAAAAACAATTGTATAATGCGCTTCATAAAAATGCATGAAAACTTGTACGAGAAAATGCACCATGTAAACACCCATTCATGAATTTCGTTCATGCAAACGTACATTTTTTCGTACATTAAATGGTTCATGCATTCGTGCATTAACTTGTACAAGTTAATGCACCGTGTAAACAGGGCTTTAGAAGATTTCATGAACACAGATGTGAAGAATGTCCAAGGGAATAATGCTTTCATCATTCAAATAAAACTCAACAGCACAATTCAAAGAGAACACTTTCAATATATTTGTCTTGAAAATGCTCTGCTATTACTGATTGTAACATCAACAATATCAGAGAAATATTAGTTAAATATTGAATTGTTTCACATATTCTAAAATGCAAAAAATAATGGTGACCTAAATCATGAAAATTTGTGAAACAGAAACTATGCAAAAAGTGTTTTGAAAGAAATTGAAATATCTTATTCTTATTTTTTATTACTTTCAATGATGTAATTCCTTTAATACATAATAGAAGCAAAAAATAAACCATTACAAAAGAGAACTCACTACTGTGTTCCTTCAAAAGCAATAGCAAAAGAGCTTTAGTGGAGAGGATGAGCAGACAAGATGCTTCTCATCCCTTGAGATGGATAAGCATGAGAAGAAGTGTTTGGAGTAGCCATAAGGTCAGAACTCAAAATTAGTTGTAAATCAAAGTGGGATGAGAGAGCTTACATTGCAACTAAGCAACACAACGAGACCAGATACGCTAAAACGGGGAAAAAAACATCCAATGTTTTCCCAGTCAAAAATCCTCAAGCATATTGCATTCTCATTGAGAATTTTCAGCAACAGTGACAAAGAAGAAGTTTTTTGCAGAGGCTATCTTTTTTCTACAATTTTACCCATGTGTTTACTGATTTTCTAAATTGAACATAATGTTGTGATTGATAAATGCTTTCTACTATGGCTACCCTAGCTACATTATGTAGCATTTAGAACTACTTCTAGAATTTTAGGTGCCTCTCCTGACGTAATGTTCTTATATTGTCTGAGGGCTGCAATTAGGGATTGGACAAAAGCCCAACACCTTAACATCTGGCAATCAACTTGTGGTGGCCTGCGCCATCACTATCAGACGTCGCTACGGCTACCGCCGTTCAGTTGTCTGCTAGTGGCCATATTGCCAGAGAAAGCCAGCAGCAGTATTTGATCTTGGACACACATTCTACCGTCGTCCGTGGCCGCGAGCAGTTCTCTCTTTGTACCTTCTCGACATGCACTGTCACTTGTACTGTATCTCACTCGAATAAAAGTGCTATTGTATTCAGAGCAACACCCATTCATTATTCAACTAAGAACGCGCTATAAACTCAAGGATTAAGACAAGCTAGGAGCTTTTGTGATGGTCCAAACTCCAGCTATGCCAAGAAACTCCTATCACTTGATAGGAGGAATTTGAGAACTCTGGTAGGCCTATTAACCAGACACTAACTGGTAAACAAACATCTCTTCAACATGGGAATTACCAATTCTCCAAGCTGCAGATGGTGTAACCAAGAAGAGGAATCTACAATCCAACTTCTGTGTCAATGCCCGGCTATTGCCAGGACACGGCTCCGTCTCATGGGAACCCTCTTTCAGGAGCCCAGGGACATTAGGGACTTGCCCATGGGGTGCATCTTGGCCTTTTGTAAGGCCATAGGACTCCATGGGTAATTTCGTATTATGGCGGATGGCACAATGGACCAAATAGGTCTAAGTGCCTTTGGCCCTCTATGTAGGGACACCACCTCAACATCATCATCAACTCATTAAAGAACGCAGATGCATAAAATTATTTTAAGAGTAAAAAATCGCAGTCTATGGAAATAAATTACTTAAATTCAAGTTTGCGTCTAGTTGTAGATTCGCATTTGCAAAATTTTAAGAGAAAGCCAAAGGTAAGGAGATGCACACGTCACAAAAAACTATTTTTCATAACCTTCTATAAGCAAAACCCTCAAACATATGCTTATCTGAGGAAGCACTTCCTTTTTCCCTCTGCACAAACATTACTTTCTGTTCTCAATGTGGTTCCTTTTCGAGCTGGACTCAACCCTGGGGAACTGAAGCATCTTTCCTTCTGTGTTAGTCAGATGTCTGAGTTATACAAGCACTGTGTACTCTTATTTGACGAAATGTCAATAGAGCCCAGTTTTACGTTTAACTCTAGATCCAACTGCATAGACGGATTTGAGGACCACAGAAGCAGAGGTAGATCGACCAATGTCGCTCGAGAAGCACTTGTTTTCATGGTCAGAGGCCTACAACATAAGTGGAAGCAGCCAGTAGCTTTTTACTTCAGTCATAAGGCTACCCCTGGAGTAATTTTGGCAGACCTAATAAGAGAAGTCCTTGGTGCTCTTCTAAGTACTGCTTGAAGATTGCTGCCACTGTCTGTGACATGGGTAGCAACAACAGCTTGGCTCTCCGAATATTAGGATCCACTCTTCATAATCCCTGCTTCTGTTTCAATGGGCAAGAGATATTTGCTCTACATGACCCTCCACACCTCCTTAAGTGCACTAGGAACAACTGCAATATGTGATCAAAATATCACAAAAAAATTAACAATAGCTGTAAAATAGGTGGAAAAATGCCCTTTATAATTTTACCTAACCAACTCATTATATTCTGTAATTCTTTTACCTATAAAAGCAAGATGAACAATTATCTCCCCACAGTATTACTTCAGGATTTACGTAAAGGAGTGAAAAACATTAAGAAGTGTTGAAATTTGAGATGAGATAGTAAGGAGTCATATATATTAAACAATGAATATTGTGTTGATTATATTGGACACAGGACCTAAAAGGGGTGAGAGATATTTCTAGATCCTTTGAAGCACAGGTTATTATTAAATTACTCTATGCTCTGAAGCATAGGCAATTTTCCACATATGTTTCTCATGCTTTGGCATAGGTTGTGCATGAAGAATTCATTAAAGGAACAAGTGAGATCCTTTGGTAAATTTGATGAACTAATTTTCTAGAAGCCAAAGTGGAATACATGCTGATAGGATGTGTAAATGTATTGAATATATAATATAAGAAAGGTAATGCAGACATTTGTACAAAGATGCTGTAGAAGCTTCAACTACCCCGAGGATAGCTATTCTGATGAGAAAATCCAGAGATATGTACACCCAGTTCCACATGAATCTTACCACCTTGGACGCAGGGGCAGTGAGCTTCAGGCCTTGAGAAGGGAGAGAGGATAAACATGGAGGATATACTCCAAGACCTACTTCCACTTGCAGGGTTTGCGTAGATTTTTTTACGTTATTAACATAACAAACATTTATTAGTACCCATGATTTGGTGGAATTAACGTAGCTGAAAAGTATTATTCCAACACCGATGTCGGAATGCATGAATTCAGTGGTTTAAAATCGGAATAAAAATGCATGAGTCCGTACTATATAACAAGTCCATAGACTGACTCTGATAAAGTAGGATCCCCTGCCATATCAGAGTCAGTCTATGGACTGAACACACAGTCAGTGTGAATCCAATCCGTTTATGGAAAAGTAACGCAAATTCATCAATCGTCCATCTCTCTGCGTATCACAGGAATAGCAACTTTTAAGTAAATGTGTGGTATAAAGTCCTGGAGCATGCTCTGCGTTTTTTAGATATGATCTTAATTCATTGGATAAGCTACGGAATTGAAAATCATCGCACTTTACAAATGTTATTATCTATGCAGTTGAAATTTTTAAAATATCGTCTAAAACTATATAGAAAAAAAATATCTAGAATAGATTTTTCTACACGTATTAGGAGGACAGATACTTATAAGATGTCAGCCTTTCACATAATCTTTGAATTTAGTATAAACTTTGATGACATTGGAGTGTCAATGTAATAAACGTGATTTCTTCGGATTCCTTTAATTTTATTGCTTTTATAAACACGTATGTTTTTCAACTTTCTACGTTCTACTCTCACAAACCACCTTAAAA
>KZ308978.1:75531-96661 GCA_000376725.2 Ladona fulva
TATAAACTTCATAAGGAAACAACAAAGCAAAAGGGTTACAAGTCTTTCAGCTACCTCAACTTCCGATCCAAGTTGGTAAATGAATTGATCGGCAGTTTTTCCTCAAAAAATAAGATAGGATATTTATCAACGAAGGGATTTGCTAGGAAAAGGAAAGGAACCTCTAGATTTGAGACAATTCCAAATACAGTGCGGCTAGCAAATGTAGGAATACACATGCCGGAGAAAATTAAAACATACCGTCGATGTGCTAACCGCAGCACTAACAAGAAAGAAAAGCGTTGTAACATAATTTGTCGCTCATGTAATGTAGCACTTTGTAAAGAATGTTTTAAAACATTTCACAAATCCTAATTTTTATAGTGTACTACGAAATTTTCTTGGTTTTTTTATCGTAGACGTGTTTTTCATTTGTATATATTTTAATTTATATTTTTACTTTTAGATAATGTACAAACATTCTAATAGGTTATTGAAATAAATAAACATTCTTGTTTATTATAATAATATGTACACGTATATATGTATCCTAGAATAATAATTTTACTTAAATACTTAATTACAAATAATCACCTTTTAAAATTGGTAGGTTACAGGAAGTTCCGGAGCAAG
This sequence comes from Ladona fulva, assembly GCA_000376725.2. Lineage (NCBI taxonomy): Eukaryota > Metazoa > Arthropoda > Insecta > Odonata > Libellulidae > Ladona > Ladona fulva. The sequence goes on from KZ308978.1 coordinate 76,144, forward strand.
AGCCCCTTGAATATAGACTAACCCTCGTGACACAGCATTGAAATTTTTATATGCATTATTTTCAACAAAAAATTATTAATTCTTTCGAAAAAATGGGAAATTTAAAAAATACATGTAAGTTATTCTCAGATTAAAAAAAATGAATATTTTAAAAGTTATTCTAATAACTTAAAACTTTAATAAGAAAAGGTCGAAATTTCGAAATTGTTTATGTAAAAATTAAGCATTAACAAAAAAAAATTGCAAAAAAAAATTCATTTTCTGGATAATTGAGCATAACATTTGCATTGTGTGAACTTTCAAGGGATAGGTAACTTCCGCAGTTTCTTGCGCGTTTAAGGGTTAAACTGAACCCTTGCAGCGAATATAAGTACCGTTATGTTTGACATGGTCTCCTTACAGTGTTGCAACATGTGTTCCAGTGAAGGAATTTTAAGAGTATCCTGAATCTTATGTTACCCGCAATTTTTTTTGCTCATGACTGTACTCCACTGCTAACATAGTAAAATGCAACACTAAATTTAAAAAAGATTTTATGTTAATAATAATGATATGATAGCCTTTAACGCGTTTCATACTGATTTAAAAAGGCGCCAACGAAGTTTTTCACTCAGCTTCCTCCTTCCAAGAGCCAATAGAATGCGGAGAAAAGTTTAGACTCGCTCTCTTCCTGCTTCACGCTAGTTATGCATGTTGCATTAAAGGTGGTAAGATTTCTGTGGAAGTAGGTGTACATCTTTTATGCCATGTAACCAACATAAATACATGACTAAATCGATGTCAAAATAGTCATTAAAATTTGAAGGTGAATCAATTCCAGATCCATTTATGCATGACAAATAGAATAATTACGAAAATCCGTATCGCATGTTATGCATATTTTATTTACTTTTTACAAAATTTTCTTAGTCTTTAGCCATCCTAATTCACATTGTTTAAGCAGTAATATTTCTAGTCTAGCACAATAGTCTTTAACAAGAACCATCCATTTTGGCCACTGAATTCTAATGAAAGACTTCTCAAAATTGACAAGACTCACACACATATTCTTAAATTCTTAACTTCATTTACAAGTATGTACCCTCATCACATTCTTCTTTCCTTTCCATCTCTAAATACTGATATCATCTTCTCCCATTTGCCCCTTAATTATTCCTCCCTTCATTCAGAACCCTTAGCGTAATTTTTGCTGAATGAGGTATTAAAATTATTATAAGATAATCCCCAATTTTTTAAATGCCCACTGTTTTATTCCCTGTCATATCATGATGTCTTCTCAGAGTCTCTCACTTTCTATAATTACCTTGGTAGGCTTTGTCTTTCTGACATCCTCCTAAGCTGGCTGAATGTCATAAAATGTTTCCCATGCTATTACATCACAGTGTCCATTGTATTACTAATTTTCTCCCCACCAATTATTCATGTTTTTATACCCTTCTAATTTTCATCCAGCTTCTCTATTTTATTGCAGTTTCTTCCATCACTGTATCTCCTTCACAGTTTGCTATTTCCTATATATCCTGCACCAATAGCTGATTAACATTTTTCCATTTTCTTTCATTTAATTTATAATTTCTAGTATCACCTATGGTTTCCTACTTTTCTTTAGCTAGGCTCCAATAATTATTTACATGCCATCCCTGGCACTGCTTTTACCTTTTTCCCATCCCCATCTATAGTAAGTTTCCTTTCTTTAAGCACTCCGTACACTCCATTGTTAACTGTGTGCATGGGAATTATGGCACATCATTATCACTGAATAATTAGTAGAGTTGGACTCCCCTTACCTTCCTCATCAGTGTTTTTAACACCATCGCTAACATTGACTGCCCCACTGGGATACTAGCTTTGCATTACGATTGGAAATCTTTCACCAATCAAGCAAAAAATGCTGTTTGTTGGTTTCACAACCATTGTCATAAGCTTGCAGTGTATACACATAAATGGAAAAGCTATACATTGCATCAGTAATGGATATTAAACAAGTGATTCTTAATGCAAGAAAGAGATGTCTGGAATCCGAATTTTGTGTTAAACCATTAAAACTAGAGGACTCATTCCTGCAGGGGATGCAACTTGGGTTCATATTATCGAGAAATTTGTGTCAAGCCAGGAAGGATTAGGTTTTACATGTAAAGAAATTTACTTCAACACATAATGTTCAAAACATTACATAATTTTCATACGAAATAATTATATATTCCTGACTTATGATGGTGCCACATAATAAGCAAATCATACCATAAAAATTAACTTGCCAGACCTGGTCAATGGCTGATGATGATTAAATTAATCACTCTGTGGAAGCATACAAGGTGTTTTTACTCCCAGTAAACATTATTATAGTTATCCATTTCATGCACCATATAAAATGAGTTTTACTTATGTAAGGCATCAAATAACTGAAACAAAAGAACTTAATTGAAAAGTGGTACATGAAAAATCAGTATGTCATCTAAAAATAGCCCATTTATCTAACTAGGCATTTCTTTCACAATAATCACAAAAAGTTTCTAATGGGGTAATTGATACATTTCTTGAATACAACAGAATTGAAATTTTAAAGCCAAGGAATTCCTTTAAAAAATAATTAATCCAGGAAGAGCAAAGAACAGGAAAGTATTCTATGAGTCAAAAACTGTCATTAATTATACTTTATTTATAAAATATGTATAATTCTAATGAATTAGAGTTAATTCAATGAATGAATTATCTTATTATTTTTTTGTGCCTAAAAAAAGAGATTCAAGAAAGCAAGAGATTTCTACAATTGATACACATTTCTGAAATAAATCAAATATCACTCATCACTCACAAGAAAATGTTTCATGGCATTAAGTTTCAAATCAAAATGAAGCTCACAATCACAATTAAGACTATAATAAGTTCTATATTTAATTCTTAAGTAATTACTAAATTTCATTTTTATTGTTCTTCAATCTTGTTGAAATATTTAGAAATACTTCTCTTAGGTGAGTTTCTCTCCAATACAAGACTCACACTCACTGTCAATCATTAAGATTGAGTTTCTGTGGAAGCAGAAAATCTGTTTTTTCATAAATTAGGGATTATTAAGAAGAGCATTACTGTACACTCAAAGCAATTTTCAAATTAAATAAGTTTAAAAAACTTGCTGCAGGAATTAAAGCAAACAGCTTTTAAAATGATTTTTAATAATTTTAAAGTATCTTGAAATCTTTCTCTATAAGCCTCGCAATTAAAGCTGTTTTATTAGAAGTCCTTCTTGCATAAATTACTGCCTGGTTGAGTCATGTTATATTCATATTTGTCGCGAAAGTATTATCAACCTCCAGAACTAACTAAACAATTCCAACTGTTCACATAAAAATGCTTTAGCCCAAATGCAAATGGTTTAAGAGGCATTAAAGAACCTCAATTAATTAATGACGTGCCAAGCAGCCAATTTTCAAGACTAAAGAGAAAGATAATTACTTAACTCACTAAACTTATGGAAACCTGAGAACAGAATGCCACAATTCTAAGGGGAATAGCAATCTTACCCTGCGGGTTAGGTTAGATTACCAACCAGCAAAAGGTTAGCAGCAACTGGTTATGACAATGATTTATAGTGATATCACTGTTTCAGGGAAAATGGGAAGATTAAATAAGGGAATTATGTGACTAAATGGTCTACATTGATAAGAAGCATCTGAAAATATTTTCAACCACAGTTTTCCTTAACTTATGTCTACACAGGGGCACTTTAAAGCCAAAAGTACAACAAGAAGTGCTGACCAAGGCTGGATTTCTTTCTTTAGATTTTTCTTCAACCTCTTCAGTTTAGCAACAACCTAGGTATGGAACTCAATTTATCTTACTGATCAGTATCAGCTAAAAGATTTTAGCTAATGGTTGGTCACTGCCTCCCTAATCCATCCTGAGAAAATTTTATGGCATCTCTTTGAAGAAAGGATTTCCTTTCTTTGAGACATCTGCACTTCTTAAGGGGCCCTTATCCCTTTAGGATTTAGCAAAATTTATCAAATTAAAAATACCACATATAGGAATAGATCTTGTAGATGTGTAGATAATGGCCACATTAGCCACACCCGATGAGGACACTTGGACACAAGTTGACACTCCATGGCTAAAATTGAGTGGAGCATTCTTAATGTTGTAATGAAAGTGCCTCCATGTAGACATAGTGGAAAATATTCTGAGGAAAGAAGAAAGTTTAGACATTGTTTCCATATGTCTTGTTGGGGTTTAGAAATTGGTCCTGGTGAGAAACTATAATGTCCTCTTGCTCCGTGACTAGATTTCCAGAGGCAAATATATTCAAGGGGTCCACTCGCTGTTTCACAGCCTTCAACAGCTCTATCCCAATAGGAGAAACTGTCTCAGCCAACCACCTCTTCCTTATCTTCCCAACTCCATGGTGATGCGAAATGCTGCCTCCAGATGCAAGGATTTCATTCCTTGCAGCACATTCAATGTGCTCATACACTTCCACTGGATTTTTCCGGCCAATTAGGTCCGAGTAATTGAAAGCAAAGTAAAAATAGATACAAGCACCTGCATCATACGTCTGTGTCACTCGACAGGTTATTAGGAAATGGCTGATTCCATAGCCTGCAAAGACAAGAGTAAAATAATTGACTGCTGTCCACCATATTTAGTAAAATACATGTACAAGATTTCCACAAAATAAAAACACTTTGGAACAACTGGTTTTGTCATAGATCATGCCATCATCAGGTTAAGGGAAGGACAAAACAACAACTTATATATAAGAACCAGAGGTGTGGGGTGCTGAAAGGGAGAGGGGTGGGGGGAAAAAGGGGGGGAGTTGTCTAATGCAGTGCATTAAAGACTGTTTTGAAAAATAGAGACTAGAGAAATTTTAAGGGTATGAGAGAGTTTGGGGTAAAAAAGGCAGACGGGATTGTTATGTGGGAGAACAGTTTCATGATTGCAGAGAGGATAGGTAAATATGTAGTCTAAATGATTTAGAAGGACGGACCTAATTTTAAGAAAGACATTGATGGAAACGTTGCATATATGTGATGACAGCTTTAATGTATGAGTTATAGACAGTGCAGATTGAATGAATTCGCAATTTAGAATCATCAAACAAGTCGAATACGTCTTTTCACCGCAAAATCAACGTTATGGACCTCCAACTCGCTGATTCTCTAACAGAAGGAGAACAGGGCATGAAGCAGTCATATTTTCTTACCTACTGTCACCAACATTATCACAAATATGCCCGATATGTACTCTCAGAAAACTGTACCAAAAAGTGATGGCGAACCTCAACTCGGATATTTCACATGGATCTTTAGTAATAATATTACTATTAAAACTAACCTTTGCAATGTTGCGTAAGTAGGTTTAGGTATTGAAAGTAATGAAACAGGAAGTTAACGACTTCCTAAATGTTATTAGGGAATACTTTATCATTCGGTGCTGATAACGTTTTCAGTAATATGTGTAGATTGTTTTGGGGTGTTTTTCATTATTGTTGCCTTAATTTTCATCGATACAAAATTTGAAAGTAATTTATTAGAAAATTAATCGAAAGCGAAAACCGAAGGGCTCTGCGATCAACATTAAAAGTAATAAATTCATTCTTTCAGAAATTAGTTCGGATGCAGGTGATCCAAGTTACTCCTGATGCACCGCTTATTACTCCGTAGCAACTTCCCTCAAAGAAAAACCAATCAACTCCAGAGTTAAATATTTAGCTAAGGGAGCATAATATGTTCTGCGGTAATTCCTGGGAATGTGAGCAGAAAGAAGTTTTCAATGAATATATGTTTCTTAAATCACCTAACCGAAATTTATGTGTGTGTTAAGTTCTCATTGAGGCTATAACTAAAAATCATAAATGCTAAGGAATGAAGAAAGAACTTTCTAGTTTTCCTTGCAACTTCGTTCCACAAATTTGGTCGAATATGATAGACTTTAATCATAAATGCCCTTTCCTTACCTGCAATTTACCTCTTTGATGCACTTTACTTCGTATTTACTCAATTACTTCCTTATTATGTGACAGAACTTAGCTATAAGTGTTTTTTCTTCTTGTCTACTTCAAGAATACAGTAATTTGTAACTCTCGATTTACTATTCTACATTCCGAGGCATTCCTTATGACGTAATAAAAAATGGTCGTCGAAAGAGAAATTACTAAGGTGACAGTTAAGTTATTGCCTATTTGTGGAATCTCCTAATAAATATGATACAAGCTTCTCACTCCTATCCGAATTAAAGGTGAGAGCAGTGGTTAATCTCTGCTTGCTACATTTCTGGATGAACCAATACCAACCGTACAGGTGGTTAAAGTAATTGAAGTTAAAAGTCCCAAGATTTGAAACAACTAAAGTTGCCTTTTCTTGAATTTCGTAACCGCTTAAGGTGTCTGCCCACATGTCCATTAATTCTTCTTCAACATGCTTATGAAGAGCTACATTTTATTGCTTAGCATTGTGCCCAATACAGCCCAATGTTGCGATGTTATTTTTCCTGATCCCTGATTATTGTTCATGTCTTTTGTATTCCAAAACTAATACACACACAAAGTTAATCTCTCAGATAGATGTTCAGATTATTAGAGATTTAAAAACTCTGTAAGCCATATTTTGGCATATAGAACTCTAATTTGGAGACAAACTTGATGTTCCTCATTACTAATTTCAACAATTACCCTCTGGAGTAACACAGAAATTCACATTTTTCTCTAAACAAAAGTTCCACCTCCCAGTAATACAGCTAATGTTTTAAAACCTCTAATGTCTTAACAGCAGTGTTTTATTTTTCTTGTCTTTATGAACACAATTGTAATATCAATCTGTAGAGAACCTTACAGCATCTATTACATATAGACGCTTTTCCAGATATATACACATGATACAAACTCTGAGGCTAGATGGAAAGCTTCACTGACCCAGTGATTTTTCTGCATAAAGACACAGACTTTGATACTGAGGAAAAATTAGGATATCAATCCTAGGTGTCATGCGTTCGATCCTAGAGGGCCACAAAAATGGTATTTTGCCCTAAGGATGCATTGCATGGCTTTTGGAACATTTTTCAGAAAATTTTTTGAGGCACTTCCTGTTAACCCTTAACCCCTCCAGCATGTACGACGCAGCATATGCGTCCACTCAAAGTCTTGCCTCTAGCGTGGCTTTAATTGGAGGTATTTAAGTCACCCAGGGTGCTGTTATTTTGCAATCTATGTAGAGTTTATGCAGAAGTTTAGCATTGTAATCGCTCAGTAAAAAAATTCGAAAAAATTATATTTCATTATAAATTGTTTATATTCTATCATTCTAAATTTTTACTTATGATTTGTGAAGTTCGCATATTTTTTCATCCCTCCACATTTGGCATTAATAGTTGACCTGTGTGTGGTATTGCTCAAAACAGGGATCTAGGCACAGAGACGGTGTTCCCGGGCAGTTTTACACCTATACCTAGTTTCCTTTCTCTTCCCACTTTTCGTACACACCACACACTTTCTTCTTCCAACTTTAAAAGTTCCCGTTTGTGGGTTTTCTTGAATGAAATGCTGACCTGTCAGTCGTGTACATTCTGTGTCTGTGTCTGATGGCCGACCTTTTCGTTTTTCTAATTTTTCAGTGTGGTACGAGGCGATTATCTGATTTACTAACTCTATTCTGAAAGAGAGATGATCCTCCTTATTACCTGCCTTGCAGAACAAAATATATGCATCCAGCACAACGGTATTTACTAAGTGGTTTTATAATTTTTTTGTACCACACTTCAGTTCTTTTCCTCTCCAGCAAGAAAGATTCTAATAGTTAGTATTTTAGGTCAACACCTCCCATATATTTATTGTACTCTATTACACAGATTGGTTTATTCATTAATTCTAACCCTCCCTTTCGACTTACGGATTGCATTTCAATTGAATGTCTCGTAGTCAGCATTGAGACATCGTGCTTATTCCTCCACTTCAACGCCACCAGTTTCCCACACTTTGCGCTAACTACTTCCCCTTTCTTTAGTTTCTTCTTTAGCACTGTTGGTATACCTTTACGGGTTATTTTTACTGTCCCAACAGCATCTGTTGTCCTCTGAACCAATCTCTGGAAAAGATCGGGACTACTGTAATAATTGTCCATATAAATACATCTTCCCAAGTCTAAAAGTTTCTCACTCAAGCATTTTTATTCCAAACCAGGAAGCTTTCAAAGGAATGTACTGTTTCCACGATAGCCTACCTTTCTACAGTAATAATGATTCGTTGACACTAACTTCCTTACTCAAAATATACACTTTCTGAAAGTTATTCTTCAAATGCTCACTAATTGGAAGAATTTTATACAGCTTAGGATCTCTTTTAGCGATTTCTTTATCGCTGTTATCTACAAAATGGAGAAATTTATTTAGTAAGGCAAATCTTTCTTCTGACATGACATTGGGAAAGAAAGGAGTTTCTAATATGTGTTTCCTACTAAAATACATTCTAAGGCTAAGTTTCTGGATTATTCCCATCAACATCAGCAAACCTAGATACACCCTAATCTCGTTTGGAGTTGTGAGAACCCATTTATGGAATCGCGATCTTTTTAGAGTTAAGATTTTTTCCTTTTCATGAGCAAGAAACTGTTCTGCATAATGATTAGTTTCAGTCACTATTATTTTTATGAGATCGTCGTCAAACAATTCAAAGTACTCTAAGGGAGTATTTGCACACTGAACTGGCACTACTTGTTTCCCAAGCAAATCACTGACCCAAAATGATCCTAGGTTCGATGCTAGGTTGGTGAAAAGAATTCCAGGGATTTGCAAACAAAAATTAAAGGCTTTTAATTCCTTATCTAAGGAGATGTGCTCTGCACATGTTTCCAGACACATCCCAATTACATTTTGTCTCAACACTGGTGACAGTTGAAATGTGATTATTTTTTTGACATAAGCAGATTGTCATTTTTTCTTTGTTAGCAGCTGACAACACGTTTCTATTGCACATTTTTAATTTGATACACTTCCTGAAATGAATTCTGCATGAAATTTAGGAATAGTTAAAAGTGGAGGTAATAAAACATAATAGACAATAACATCAAGTAATATGGTTCTTAGCCAGACCACTTCCTTTTCTCTGTGGGATTTACTTTGAGGTGAACCACTGGACTTATTTTAACAGTCCACTTAGATACAGGTGACTGCAACATGGTATGACAAGGAAAGGGGTCTTTAATGTATGTATAAGCATTGCAAAAAATGAAAAGTGACCCTCATTTCGACTCACGGTCGCTCAATATTCAATTATATTCATTATAAATCATAGGGAAAATTTGAATAAGTCATCCGAGATGCTCAATCTTTCTTTGGCAATCTGAATGGAATGTTTACTTGCTACCCATGAGGATCTTGACAGCTTCTTAGTTAATTATATATGTTTCAGGGCCCCAGGGATAATAAAATTTCATTTTTTAGGTAAATCAATCAGGTAAAATAGGACAGGTTTGAAAGATAGGCTTTTGAAACCACATGGATGCTTCCTTAGGTTTCCTAATGGCCCTCTCAATTTTATTGAGGTATAATTATGTAAGGCCAGAAAATGGGTCCCAAAGTATCACTGAGTACCTCTGATAAGGTTATTCAATCCTTCCTATTCAATTTATTGCTCACAATATAGAGCTTTGTAGGTACCAATTTAGAAACAGTTTTGGGGGATTAGTGGTAAATAATCACTCCATAGCTAGCAGGATGCAAGCAACTTTTACTCCTATGATTTATTCCTATTCATAATTGATGTCTTTTATTTTCAGAATGAAGTGTATCACATTTTATACCAGTTTATAAATTAGTATGCCATGCTGTACTCAGTCAAAAGCTTTAGAAATATCACATGTTAAGCCTAATGTTGATTGAGACTGATCTAGGGACTTGCAAACAGTAGCTATAAGTTCACTTAAAGCTGTGGTGGTTGAATGCTTCATTCTAAATTCATGTTTACATAGCAATAGTAATTTTTTACCTTCAAATATTGAATTAATTGTGTTTTTACAGCTTATTCAAGTATTTTTGTAAAATTTGTTACTAAGGATATCAGGCTTTAGTTTTTCTTGAATTTAGGCTGTACTTCTTTGTTCAATGGCTTTATGATGCTATACTGTAGCCTTTCTGGGAAAATTCCTACTTTGAAAAAGAAATTAATTATTTTACTTGATGGCTCACTGATAACTTCTTTGACTTATGACAAATGATGTTACCTCATCCCAGCCATGTGAGTTCTTATTTTTCTCGTACATCATTTTTATAATGTCAGCTTTCCTCACTGACTCAAAATTAAATAATGGAATATCTTCAGTTTTTAATAAAGTTCATAGTCTGTGTTACTGAACAATTAACATATTCTTCAGCAATATTTACAAAAAGTTATTGAAAGAGTTAGCCAAATGATTAGGATCAGTTATTAATTGATCATTTAGAATTAGAAAGTGACTTCATTTCACATAGTATCTTTTAAGGCTAGCTGTTATTTAGTTAGTGACCACATGGCTTTGCTTGCATTACTTGCCTTTTGTATGTACTCATCATTTGTTAACTTGCTTGCCTTTCTAATAACTTGTTCTAGTACGTGGAGTGATAAAGAAAGCAGAATTTTTAAATTTCCCAAACTGTATAATTCCAATTGTCAAATTTTTTTGTGTCAGCCACATTTGCTGTACCACAAGTGCTGCACCACATTGGAAATGTTAAATGTTGCTTTTGGCGAATGTTCAATGAATAAAACGAACATTTACAAGTGATACAAACTTTTTCAAGAGGGTCATGATGACACTGAAGATGACAAGCACCCTGGACGTCCCAGCACATCAACAACCATTGATAATGTCGAAAAGGTGAAGAAAATGATAATGGACAATTGCCGAATCACTATCAGAGGGGTTGCTGATTAGGTTGGCATATCATTTGGCTCACGCCAAGCAATTTTTACGCATGTTTTGGGCATGAAATGGGTGGCAGCAAAATTTGTCCCAAAATTGTTGAATTTTGACTAAAAGCAGCACATTGCACAAGAGTTACTGAATGAAGTCAATGACTATCCAGAACTTATAAAACAGTTCATAACTAGTGACAAAACAAGGGTGTATGGGTATGACGTTGAACCTAAGGCCCAATTGTCCCAATGGAAACTTCCTGAAGAACCAAGACTGAAAAAAGCACGCTAAATTTGATTAAATATGAAGGTTCTGCTCACAGTTTTCTTAGATTTCAACAGCATAGTGCATCATGAGTTCTTGCCACCAGGTTGTACGGTCAATAAGGAATATTACCTGGAAGTTCTACACCGATTGCGTGAAGCAATCCAAAGAAAACAATCGGGTATGAGAAAAAACAACTCGTGGCAATATTGCACCACCATAACACACCAGCTCACACCTCACTTCTTGTTCGTGAATTTTTGGAAAAAACAACACCATTATGATGCCTCTATGACTGTATTCACCGGACATGGCCCCCTGTGATTTCTTCCTATTCCCAAAACTGAAAACAACCTTGAAAGGACAACATTTTGGCAACATTGAGGAGAGCAAGAGAGAATCGTCAATCACAGTTAAATACGTGTAACCTTTTTGACTTCCAACAGTAGCCTAAGCTCTCAAAATGTTGGTATTCCTCAAGGTTTGTTGCTTAGCTCATTCCTTTATATTGTTTATGTGACTGATATTTCACCCCATATAAATAAAGAAGTAATATTATATGCAGATGAAACGAGCAATACTGAAAAAATTAATAAGATACTGTAATTAATCTGAAACATAATTGAAAGCTTGGAGAAGTGGTTCTTTAAAAATTAATTAAAGTTAAACATCAACAAAACAAACAATTATAATTTTAAGATCAGTAAGAGAGCAAGTTAAAGTATTGAACCAACCATTGAAAATACAATCTCTGTCCTAAAAATGGAACATGCCCATACATCATTGGGTATCAAAGAGTGTAATAAAATACCAAAATAATATCTCCTAAAGTATGATAACTATGAGCTGAGATTTCATGAAAGTATTTAAAAAATTTTATAAAACAAAATTAACGTGTATAAGTGTTACTTATTCTTTTCATCAAAAACAAGTTATTAATATGTATGTAATGAATTCCCTATGGATAATGATAAGTTCTGCTGGGTGTAGAAATTAGAATTAGAATTGCTAGAAAATAGTGACATATACAACTGAAATAATTTAGTGTAGATTTTCTTTGTAATTTCCAATTTAATATATAAAATTCTGCATAAAAGCCAGGAAATAAAGAGTAATTGGCATTTGGCTTATTAGCAATTTCAAAGATTTCTATATAACTGAACATTTTCCATTTCATTCCTTATCATTAGCAAAGCTAAATTAAGGTTCGATTTCAAAGTATATTTTAGAATTTTTCATGTCCCTTATTTACCTTTGCATTCCTGAGCCACTCTATACTTCACATTTTGGCACAGACTTATAGTGCGATCCCATGGCACTGATGTTTCAAATGACTCAGACACCACATTGTATTCTAGTCCTAAATCCTGAAAACAAAGAAAGGTACATACATAGAGATAAGAAGAATAAACAGAAAACATGTTTACTTTTTACCTGATAGATTTCTGTAAATATCTGAAAAATTAATTTACTACAATACACACTATATATTAAGTTGCTGAGAAAATGATTCAGAGGACAAATGCAGCAAAAAATGGTAATGATGTCCTAGGGAATAGGATGAGCTAAGTTCTCAAAGAAACTGAAGAAATCACAGAAAAATAGAAACCAATAAGAGAATACACAGAAAGGAAATGACACTCTTGAGAACTTATCAAGAGCAAATTGATTCTCAAATGGAAGAGCAGGATAGAGTTATGGGGAATATTAATAAAGAGTGGGAAAAAATAAAGACTGATGTTATAATGGTGGCAGAGAAAACTGTTGGCATCAAGGAGTGAGAAAACCGTGTACTGAAACTGATGAAAGAGAAAAGGCTAAAGATGTCCACTGGACTAGAAGATCAAAAGAAATATAAAAAAAATGTCAACCGGAGATCTAGGAAACCAAAAGAAAATTTTTAAGGGAGTGGAGAACAGCAAAGAGAAAGGAAGCATCGGGAAGGGATATAAAATAATTTATCTTTTTCAGGTGAAAGGAGGAGTGCATGCAGTGTAGCAATGAATGAAGATGGAGTGATATTGTTTAACCAAGAACTTCTAATGCAAATATGGAAGCATTACATAGAAAAATTATAAGAAGCAGAAATCATGGAGGATACAGCCACAGAGAAAGAAGCTGAGGTATACAAAGAGGGGACTCCATATTATGGGATAAATATAAAAATGCTTTGAAAAACCTTTGAAAAAGCGAACTTCGAAATAACGAAATTCACTCAATAGCAAAACAAATATTGGTCCCACTGCTTCACATAATGTAATTTTATGGGCAATAACAAAATGTAATTTTTATCCTCTTCATAAGATGTCAAATTTTTTAAACATCCTGATATTTTGCTACATCCAGTCGCAAATTTTCATAAACGTAACATATGCATTGGTCCATGAGCTGCCGCTCGCCATGAACTTGCTAGGAATTAAAGACGTTTTTATTTACAAGAAGCTCAGCAAAATCGGAAGGAGCAGGGGCCCATGGACCAGTGCTATGAATTTCACAGAATCATTGTTACCTTACGTTATCAGAAACGCAAAATTATAATATATCAAGTGAACCTAACTACTTGCATTATAAAGCGAACATACAACCACGTGTAGAAAAGCAGGGTTTGAGCTAGTTATTTTATGCCGTTCATCATGATTGTCTATGCAAAACAGCAAAATTCAGCGCGAGTCTATACCCTTTGTCTATGTTCTGCTAGCATTAAATAAAATGTGACATCTTCGGGTGTTTGCGAATCCCAAAAATATGACCATCTGAAACTGGGTCACCAAAATTATAGCAGATTTTTTAAAAAATCACGAGGAGTTGACGCGAATAACCTGAATGCCATTTTCATCTGTACATGTTTCATACATGTGCAAATCCACAGTCCTTAATAGTCAGGAGGAAATTGAGACTGTAATAAGTCAAATGGATTCGGGGAAAAAAGAATAGGAAACGTCTTTCTCTGGGAAAAAAAGAAATTCTTGATGCTTGAATTGTTGAAACAAGTAAAAAAGTGGAGAATCCAAGCTGAGTATTGCTGCAAAGTTTTAAATTCTTGCTTCAACTTTAAGTAATATCATCTGTGATAGAGAAAAAATATTAAATGCCCTTGCAGAATATGGATTTAAAGCAAAAAAATTTTGAAACCACAGCAAGCAGAATTAGAAGAACAGTTATTTAATTATTTTTGGAGTGTCATAGGGATAATCTGCCTATATATGGACCTCTTTTGATAGAGAAAGGGAAATATTTTGCACTATTGAATATTTGAATAACACAGTTGAATATTTCAGAAGACTTCAAATTCTCCAAGGGATGGTTTGATAATTTTAAAACTCGCCACAATATAGTGAATTTGAGACTCTGTGAAGAAGAGGCCAAAATTGGTGAAGACGTAGTAAATAAATGGCATATATTAAATGATCCATAAATTTTGGACTCTTCTATAAGGCATTACCAGCCTCAACTCTAGTGCAAAAGGGCAAAAAATGCCATGGAAGTCAGAAAAGTAAAGAGTGCATTATAGTTGTTCTGAGTTGCAATCAATGTGGAAGCCACAAGCTCAAGCCTGAAATAATTGGAAAATTCAAAAATCCCAGATGTTTTAAAAACATAAATATTGTAAGAATTGGATGCCACCATAAAAGCCTGGACTACTGCAGACATTTTTTGTCAACAAGTTATTTGTTTGGACGATTTGCATCTGGAAAGAATAAGGCTTGTCTTTTAATTGATCATGCGCCAGTTCATATAACTGAAGGACTGAACTTGAACAATGTTGAAGTTTTCTTCTTGACAAAGAACACTACATTGATGCCTCAGCCATTAGATAGGGGTATTATTCAAAATTTCAAGACATTTTATAGGAAATATCTCTGCAACTTATATTATTTCAGCATGGCAAGTCAAATATATTACACATTATGTATTTCACTAAAAGAAGCATGTAGTAGTATGGAGTATAAAAAAATGATATTCCACTATTTGCAGTCAGACTTTGATAATAGAGACTTTAAAGATCATAAATTTAAGGGCAGTGGATACAAGACCTAAATATCCTAAGTATCACACAATTTCCGTAATAGTGTAATTTGAGCAACATGTCCAGCACATTGCGCAGCAAATAGATCGAAAGAGCTTCGGCGCTAGGGTAAGTCACCCCTTCCCTTCCTCTCCTCACACACAACCATCATAACGGAAGAAAGGGATTAAGAAGAAAGGATCATTTCTGAGGTTCTGAAAGCCTTCTTTGGAAGAAGAAGGTAAGAGGAGGTCTTCGGAATATTGGCAAGATGTTATGCAGCTCACTCTTCCGTATACCGGCACACCTCGTCTTTCGCGGTGTTATTTACCGCGTGTTTCGCCATTTTGTGGTTAAAGATCATGAATTACATTTGCTGTTGCTGATAATTACACTGGAAAAGATTGATTTCATAATAACATCACAGAATACCTACTTGCATGCTCATTCAGACAAACATAGTAACATCATTGGATGCCAATAAAGGGATGAGTAAAACAAATGGGGATATACATAAATAGAGAAAATATGACTATACAGTGGAACAGTGAAATATCTGCTAGAAAACATCTTCCAAAAGTGTTTTTACAGGAAAATTCATCAACTCAAATTCACCAATTGCATTAGTCATACCCCTGTATAACCATAAAAGTTTTTCAAATTCCGTTTCTTTAACCTTTTTAGTGCATTTGTCGACTATCGTCGACAATTTTTTTTTCCTCTTGAGTGCGTTTGTCAACTATAGTCCACAGCCTGTAAAAAACATACGACAATTCGAATCATGCTAAAAACGCATGCATAGCTTTAAGGGTACCTTCCTTTATTAGTTTAAAGAGAATTTGTTTAAACATTTCATCCAACAACAATATTCTGAGTCTAAATGCAATAGCACTAATTTCTCTCCGATTATTGAACGAATTCTGCTCAAAAATGAATTTTTTATCCTTTTTGCTATAGAATTACACAAAAAGAAAGAGAAAACACCTGTTCTCTAGCCCAGCGAACTTCACTTAATGTTTGAAAGGAAAACAATCACCAGAGAGAAATTTCTACCAGTGTCCTCTCGAACCAGCGAAAGTGATGCAATAAACCGATTCCTGTGACCATACTTCTCGCTATCTTCATTTTCCTTTCGTGTTCCCTACATATTTTACCGTTGCACACTCAATGGATTCCACCAAAGTACGACATAAGCAATAGCAAAAGAGCTACAGTGGAGAAGAAAGCTGACGGTGCTGCGTGGACAAAATGCTTCATATCCCTTGAGATGGATGAGCATGAGAGATATCAAAGAAGTTGTATAACAAATATATTCCCTTTCTCAAATTTTTCAATGAGGCCAAAACAGCGACTTTGACAATCTAGATGGATACACCTCAGGTGAAGTCCTTTCTCAAGCAGTTGGGAGGGAAACCCCCTCCTAATTGTGTCCCTATTGTGTGCAGACAATCTGTTCTTGCAGGAAAACATAACATTCACTTGGATTAGTTTTGATTATATTAAACAAATAATTAATATTAACAAAATATCCGCTTTTGATTTCTTCTTAGCGTTGACGATCCTGGACAATGTTGGCTTGTGCTGATCAGGTGCTTAGTCCTTTGTTGCTCCCATTGATGAAGTGGTTCATGAGATGGCTCAAACGAGAGAGAGAGAAAAAAAAGCCACGAGGGGCTGAAAGGCTGTCAACAGCACCGGCGCATGCACACTGGAGATGTACAGATGTACAGCGCCACCACTCCATCCGTGAGAATTTGAACACAATCTCAACTGCAGATTTCTACTGATTTTCCAGATGTAACCAAGAGTAACTCCTGGTGTATCACAGTCCCCACATGAAAGTTCATAGGCTCCATTGCAATAAATGGTGTCTCTTTTGTCTGAGAAATTCCCCAACAGACTGGGGAATTGATTTAAGTGAAGAGGAACTGATTATACTTTTGTGAGGCCATTAATGCAAATTTAATCAAAACAGAAGAAGAAAAGTGTTACTTTGCTTAACTAGGCTGTAAAATATCTTATCTAACCTTTATAACAGGATTACATAGTTAACTTTGCAAGTTAAAGAAGAAAATCAGAAAAAATCAGAGAATGTTGGAGGCATATAAATAATTTGTGCTTCTTGATTTATCACGGAGCTTCAGGCTTTTTACATTAAATTTTTTACCTAAATTTCTTATTTTAACCCTTTAAGTGTGCTTGTCAACTATAGTCCACAGCCTGTAAAAAATGTACGACAATCAGAATCATGCTAAAAATGCATGCAACGCTTTAACACGTTCAGCATTCATGGCCACTATAGTGGCCACGTACAGGCTTCAGATTCCTATGCGCTCACATCCACTGGGCCTCTTTGTTTAATTTCCTCCTTTATTTGGGCCTTCGGATAGCTCCATATTTTTTTATATTGGTATTGGGTGGACTTTACATTCCTGTTGGGCAGTGAACGTGTTAAGGCAACCATCATTTATTATTTTAAGGGGAATTTATTTAAATAATTTGTTTAACAAGAATATTCTGAGTCTAAATGCAATGGCACTAATTTCTCTCAGATTTTTAATGAATTCTGCTCAAAAGATGAATGTTTCACTTTTCTTAGTATAGAATTATGCAAAAAGAAAGAGAAAACAGCTGTTCCCTACCCTGGCGCACCTAACTAAAAGTTTGAAAGGAAAATAAATGCCAGAGAGAAACTTCTAAGAGTGTGCCTAAGTTGAGGTCCTCTTGAACCAGAGAAAGTGATGCAATAAACTAATTCTTGTGACCATACTCCTTGCTACCTTCATTTCCTTTCGTGTTCCCTACGTATTTTACCGTTACACACTCAATGGATCCTAACAAAGTACAATGTAAGCAATAGCAAAAGAGCTACAGTGGAGAAGAAAGTCTATGATGATGTGTGAACAAAATGCTTCATATCCCTTGAGATGGATGAGCATGAGAGATATCAAAGAAGTGTCTGCAACGCAGCAACACCAGATATGCTACTGCGGAAAAACAAACATCCAATGTTCAGTTGTCCCTCAGCAGCCGAAGGTGACGGTCACATGCAACTAGACCTTCTTTCTCCTCAAAGTTTCTATTAGCACATTCGCCCATTAGCCATGGCCCCAACCAGCAGTACAACTTCCGCCCTCGATAGCAAAATTTCTTTGCTTAAACTTGCAAACTCTGAGTTACTTGAGAATTTACAGAAAGCCATGGATAAGATGTCATCATACGATCAGTGGATTGAAGCGGCTAAACTCCTCGATGGACCTTCCCGCATGTCCAGCCTCGACTCAATTCAAGAAGAAGTCAAGAAGGTTTGAGAGGAATTTACTGTGGAATTGAGTAAAATCTCCATGCGTATGTCATTATTAGAGGACTGCTCCACTGTCTCAGAGGAGAAGATAGACAAGCAATACAGTCGTCATAACTGCCTTCTCATCCACAGTCTTCCCGAAAATAAGGACGAAAACTGCCTCTCCTTGGTGTGTAATTTAATTCACTCTCGCTTTCAAACTTATTTTCCGCCATACCTGCTGGACAGAGCTCATAGGATAGGTCAGATGCACGAATCCAAATGTCACCCAATGATAGTAAAATTTGTTACCTATCTGGAACGCGCATTAGTTTGGTGAGCGAAGAGACTCTTCAAGGGCTCTGGCATTGTCATCACAGAGTCGCTCACCAAAACTAGATCCATGCTGCTCAAAGAGGCCAAGGAATTATACAATAAGTCTAACGTCTGGACTTATGATGGCAAGATTGTAATTCTTGGTGCCAATGGCCGCTGATTCTATCTCCACCTTGAGGGAACTAAAGCAGCTAAGTACATCTCCTTAGTGGCCAACTTCTTGCACTCTTGCACTGTTGCACCGTTGAGCCAACGCAAAGAATTCATAGCGGATACCACGAGCAAAGTGGTCTGGTTTTCGGTCCTAGGAAAGAATGGATCTCCCAATGATGAACTCAACAGTTTGGATGATCTATCCGAATCCTTGCATGTAATTAGTGATAAAATGAAGGATCCTATCATCGCCGTAGGAGATTTTAACTTATATAACATTGATTGGGAGAATGTAACTTATTCGAATTGACAAGGAACACATCAGGTTTGTATAACACAGATTTACACGAAAATTTCAGGACACTTTCCTTGCACCAAAATAACGGACACCTGTCCAGCCGTTCAACTCAATGCACCTTTGTTTATGCAAAATTTGCAACTGAAAATCTAAGTTAGGCAACCACACGACACACGTGCATTGCCATAAATAAAATATAGCGAAATTTTCCACATAGAAAAATGTTTATCCTGTTTTTTTTCACAAAAAATTTAATTTTTCTGCTATTTAATTTCATCTTCTTACCACCCAGACATTCTTTACCTTTCTCGTCAACATTTATTAAAATATACGTTAGGTAGGTACTCCAGTATATATTGTACTGCTACACGTAGGTTATGGAGTCTCAGCCTTAACTACAAGTGTCTTTGATTTGGCCCTTTTATGTGGTATCAGTACCAACGGGAAACCCCGAAGAAAAGTGAGACATCGATCATAACTGTCATAGCTTCGATCCCAGAAGCCCCAAATACTCAATTATTTTCCGTAAAATATGCTTTGTGCAGATTATAGAGAATTTATTTTGAGCACTTCACAGAACGATAAAGAATTGATAATCAAGAATTGATAATCAAGTCTCTATCAGAAACTTTTTGTGAAGCAGCGTCTTATATCTCTGAAGATTTTCTTCAATAGTCAGTGCTTAAGGTTAGGAGTGTTTCCAAAGTATGTGTGCATCAATTCGAAGTCTACTTCCCCTGCAGCCCAACGTGCAATCGAAGTGGCCAAACGGACGTGGATTTTGCAGGAATTACGACATTGGTATGCAATTCGTAACAATCTGTCTTACTACGTTTATCTTCTTAGAACCGAACTAACTCATTCCTTACACAATATCGAGTGGTGTTGTTTGGATTACAAGGTCAGACAACTGATTGCGGATGTCACCCTTAAAAAACGCTTAGTTCTGAAGACAAAATTACGTAACCTCACCAACAAATCCAAGGACAAAACCCCTGAGATAGGTGTCTCGTCCACCGACACACCCAAATTTCATAGTAGGATCCTTAATCTATCGGACCATCAATTCAGTACTGAAGAGTCCCAATTTCTCTCCTTGGGACTGAAGTATTCCCCACCCCTCCCAACCACCGCTAATGATCTAGTGAACTTAGTGACCGACTGTGAGGTGGCAACCTACAAACACCCTCCTCTCAAATTTAAGTGCAGTGATATCATCTCCTCAAGGATTCCTAAACTTCATCCCCCCACTCCCAGTGAAATTCGTAACCATCAGATGGTGAAAGACCTAAGGATGA
>KZ308978.1:97070-121313 GCA_000376725.2 Ladona fulva
CCACACCCTCAGTAACGAATATCTGTTTTCGGAGAATCCTTCAATCCTCCTCACATGCTTATTCCCTTCCTTACCCCCGCCTCCACCTCTCAAATGACTCCTTCGCCCATTCGGACCTCCGGTCCCTTGCCCTACCCTACATCCTTGCGGTCTTCCTCCGTTTATAACCACCTCCCTCCCCTCCTCATTCTTCTATGGATATTTAGGCTACTGTTTTAGTTTTAGTTTCTGAGCCACCTGATGATGACGTGAATACGTCGAAACCCGGTCGTGCTACATTAAAACCGCTGTGGAATAGTACAAATATAATCAATTTGTGTTATAATCAAGATATTGTCATTAGACATGTTTTAGTAACGCATATGGCAAAGAAATAACCCGTTTTATTGCAATATTTTCAGCACAGTTTGTTGTTCAGTACATTGTAGATAATGCTCTTCCCATATACTTACGGCATTGTGCATTCCTGGTTTTTCCCGATTTTCCTTTTGGTGGACAAGAAGGAAACACCAAAGACTTGTCTTCTTCAATAAGTGTTTTTAGGTTTTAGGCTTTTATAATTCTGCAAAAGATTGCTAGTAAATAAAAGGTAAGATATTTTCTTTAAAAAATATAACTTTTTTCATAATTCCACGATTTTTTTTTCTAACTTCACCGAACCCTTTACATATTAGAATACGTAAATTATGCAATTTGTAACTTCTATCTCTAGGATATTTTTAATCCTGCAAGCGATAATGGCGAATCATTTAAAAAATGAGAATATTGAAAGTGTGCTATTTGAATCATCTGATAATGACAGCGAGTTTTCATTGGACACAGATGATGAAGATATTAGTTCATCGGAGAGTGATGACTCAATTATCCGTCCTGGAGGACTTACTTTGGCTAAGAAGCAAAGGATATCTTCCTCCCACAGTTCCCTGTCTGAAGATTTGGATAGAGGAGGAGAAGTAGCTGATTCCGGAGAAGATGTTTGGGAGGAAGTATTTGAGAACAATGATATCCCTCCCAAATCCCATTGTGAGTATCAATAGCTACCAGGACCAAAGCATGCACCTCCTCCTACTGCTGCTCCAATTATCTACTTCTATTTATTTTTTTACTGATGCTCTTTTGAAAATGCTGGTGAAAGAAACAAATGCTTACGCAAATAATTTTTTAATGTCATGTCGAAATCTAACTCCAGAATCTCGTTCACTTAAATGGACAAATACAGCATTGTCTGAACTGAAAGAAGAAAAGGTTATCATTTTTTCATGGATATTTTTTTAATGTCTGTTCCACTGGCAAAGGACTTTTATGAGCTAGGTTGTTATGTTACTGGTACCATTCAGAGAAGTAGGAAATTCTTACCAAACAACTGACACAACAATTGGCTGTAGGGGTGAAGAGGTATTTCCGCCAAGGCCCTATTCTCGCTAATGGCGAGCGGGAGAAGTCACAGCGTTTTCCAGTAATATTATTATCCACCAAATCGAAAGCAGAAAATAGTAAACACTCAAGAAAACGTAGAGGTCAGAATAGAGAATTAGTGAAACCATCAATTATACAATCGTATAATGTATACAAGGGTGGAATAGAAACATCAGATATGATGTTCTACACATATCTCGATGAGAGACGGACTATGAAATACTGGAAAAAAATGTGTTTCAACATATCTTCGCGAATGATCCTCAATAGTTATATAATTTACAAAGAAAACCTCCCCTCTGAGAAAAGCCCTATGTCTCATTTGAATTTCACTATTAGTATTGTTGAAGATCTTGGGAATGAATGGCTCCTAGAGAAAAATAATAAATGTGAAAAATCGGAGGACAAGACAAGAAGCCATTAAAAAATTACCTGGAAGAGAGGAGGACTGTTGTGTGTGCAGCGAAAGGTGTGAAACAGGAAAAGGGAAGCAAAGAAGAAGCCGTACAGTCTGTTGTAAATGTGAAAAAGGTCTACATGGTGCATGCTATCCTAAACATAAGTGCGCAAGTTAAATTGTGAGTGGGACATTTAGGTAAATTCATTGTAGATATTTTAAAAATAATGTAAAAAGCATAAAATTTGTTCATGTGCTAACAAATAATAGTAAAAACTAATTATGTAAAAATTAATAATGNATGAAGTTCATGGCACATCTGCTCCTGTGTTTTCAACTGTTCAGAATTGGGTGAGTTTAAACGCAGCCGTACATCCACAAAAGATGAATATGGTTTGGGAAGTCCAGTGGAAGTGACTACCCTAAAAAATGATTGACAAAATCCACGATATGGTTTTGAGTTATCGACAAATCAAAGTTCAGAGTGTATATAAAAAAAACTGGCTTAAACAAATAAATAGTAGGCTTAATATAAATGTTTTAATACAAACATACAAATTCGTCAAAAAAGCCCTGGCATTTTTCATGTATACCAGGCGAAAGAGGCTGGCACTAAAAGGGTTACAGGTGGTACTGTGATAGAGAAATACGATCAAATTAATAATTGGGCTTGGGACAGATTCGTGGTAGCTAGAGAGAGTTGAAGATATGTAACCACTAGGGCATTACAACAGTGGGCCATGTCTACCGCAATGCAGTTTTTATCAAAAGAATTTAAATTTAACGCTTCACAATCCTGGGCCAATAGATTTAAAAGAACACATGGTATAAAACAAATTCTGATTACAAATTCTGTATCTAGTAGTGATATTTCCACAATGGATGACATCCTCTCCGTGGCAGAAATGTTTCAACGACAAACCATTTCTATAATTCCTGAAATTCACCTGGATTATGTAATTAACGCTGACCAGCCTGGTTGCAAACATGGGGCGAAAGTACAGCGGATATTAAGTATACAGAGAGAAAAAAGAACGGAGGTGTTTCTAGGCTATTTCTCTACTAGAAACATCCAATTACATAAAAACCTCAAAAATTGAAGAAAGAAAAAATGGAAAATTAAAAGGGAGGGTTTCAAGCAGTAGTGTTAAAATTTATAAGCAGTCGATTCTTACAGGAGATTTTCATATTAGTCTGGAAACGAACCCAAGACCATATTAAAAAAAACTTTGCCTTTTGCATTATGAAAACATGTCTAATGACAGTATCTCGATTATCAATTCTCTATTGTTCTGTGAAGTGCTCAAATAAATTCTCTATAATCTACACAAAGCATATTTTATGGAAAATAATTGAGTATTTGGGGCTTCTGGGATCAAAGCTAAGATAGCTATAATCGATGTCTCACTTTTCTTCGGGGTTTCCCGTTGGTACTGATACCACATAAAAGGGCCAAGTCAAAGACACTTGTAGTTCAGGCTGAGACTCCATAACCTACGTGTAGCAGTACAATATATACTGGAGTACCTACCTAACGTATATTTTAATAAATGTTGACGAGAAAGGTAAAGAATGTCTGGGTGGTAAGAAGATGAAATTAAATAGCAGAAAAATTTAATTGTTTGTGAAAAAAACAGGATAAACATTTTTCTAGGTGGAAAATTTCGCTATATTTTATTTATGGCAATGCACGTGTGTCGTGTGGTTGCCTAACTTAGATTTTCAGTTGCAACTGTTATTTTGGTGCAAGGAAAGTGTCCTGAAATTTTCGTGTAAATCCGTGTTACACAAACCTGACGTGTTCCTTGTGAGTAGAGAGAAGAAAATATCGAAGAAATTAATAGATACTTTCTCGTTACGCGGTCTAGAGCAAGTTAAAATGAATATTACCCGGACGAATCGTGCAGGTCAAGGAAACATTCTGGATTTATTAGCCACCTCCCACTCACATATGATGACTAGTCTCGATATAGTTGACAGAATTTCAGATCATTATGTGATACTGGCTGAGATGAAAACAACAATAGTTAAATCTCTTAATATAAAATCCACGGAGGAAGGCGTAGTTTTGTGGAACTCCATCTTCAATAAAATAACAGGTATCTGACATAAATAAACATCAGGTACCTGATGATGGCAATCACTCACTGAAACCGGTCATTTGAAATTTAAATCTGTGGAAAAAGTACAATCCCATCTACCTGTTATTTTATTGTAATTCTCTTAAGTCTATTAATTTAATTATTAAGTCTTAAATCTATTAATGAATCGACTGAAAAAGTGAACCCACTTAATCAGCATTACCAGATATGCTTCAATGTAGACCACAGCTTCGTTAACGATTTTATTAGGCGAATTGAGTCGGATATGTGCTCCATTGAGTTATCAGTGGATGGAGTAGAAAAGTTATTGCGAAAGATTGAAAGGAAAAAAACTGATTATTTCAGAAGCAATCATCGCTGATTTGAGTTCCATTCCTGACTTAGAGAGAATGCACAATGCCATTGGCTTAGAAAAATTAGCCCTAGTTGAGTGTTTTTTAAAGCTTTTCCCAAGATAGTGGTAACAAGTTGGAAGGGGGACAGATAGTCTGGGATTCAAATCCTCTTAATGAAAACAATTTTCTCTTTTTGTAGTGAAACTCTCCTTTTCTACATACATATACATAAATACCCTGCAAGCCGCCTTTTGGCATGCAGCAGGGGGGGAGTTGTTTTCTTCTAGTTTTCTTTTGGGAGTACCACTTAAGATGTTAAGGTTAGTTAGTTAAATATCATTTTAAAAATCTATTTACTGATTCTTGCCCAATTAAAATACAGAGAACCAAAACTAATCAATCACAGTAATTGCTATTATTACAACACTTACACTTTGAAAAGAGGAAAGTAAAAAAACCTTTTTCTATGAGAGGATTTGAATCATCAGTCCCACTACCGACCTTGCTACCACTACACCAGCAAGTGATATGCATGACTGAGCAAAAATGGCAGATATTAAGGGATGTTAATTTCTTTGTCAATTTCCTCTCAAACTTGAGCCTATGAGAACAAATCCCAGCACACTTTTTACTTACTTTATGTCTACTTCTACATAAAATAGGTTTCATCATAGTTGTCAACATTGTTCTGCCAACTGCTCCTCGCAAGAGTTTACATTTTTAGGCACTGTATTTATTGGAAAACTGTTACACTAATTTTGGGATGCCCAGAAGTTTAAACACCTTCTCAAGTACACTTAGGATAACATAGGGCTTATTCCTCCGATAACATTCATTGATGTTGCATAAAGAATACCTTCTAAATTTAGAAGAATAAACTTCTGCAAATTCAGTTCAATATTATTGCATGGCCAAACTGGTACAAGGGTTGTTCAAGAAAAGTTCTTAGAAAATCCAAGAGATGGTGCTCATAGTATCATAAGTGGTTAGTTTTTAGTAAGCATCATTATTCACCAGATAGCTGTTAAAGTCTCAGTTATATCCATCACATGGTTTCATTTTATTGTCAATTGAAGCAAAAAACTTTTGTTTATTTAGAAAATTGGAAAAAAGTGAGTTTCGAGTAATGATTAAACACTGATATTTAAAAGGCTTAACACTGAAAGAGATCAAAGCAGAGTTGGATGAAGTTCATGGCACATCTGCTCCTGTGTTTTCAACTGTTCAGAATTGGGTGAGTTTAAACGCAGCCGTACATCCACAAAAGATGAATATGGTTTGGGAAGTCCAGTGGAAGTGACTACCCTAAAAAATGATTGACAAAATCCACGATATGGTTTTGAGTTATCGACAAATCAAAGTTCATGAAGTAGTTATGGCCACAGGCATGTTGCAAGGTACAGTATTTTCAATTCTGCACAAAAAATTAAATGCAAAAAAAAATCTCGGCAAGATGGGTACCGTGTTTACTCTCAGAAGAGACTAAAACACAATCGTGTGGTTGACTCTGAGGCTATTTTGGTACTTTTTCGTCGCAATCCTGACAAGTTTCTGTGGTGATACATGACTGTGGAGAAAACTTGGATACACTACTACACTCCAGAGACAAAGGAACAGTCAAAACAGTGGGGTTTTGAATGCGAACAAGCTCCAAAGAAGGTGAAGGCATTGAAATCACCTGGTAAGGTGATGGCCGCAGTTTTTTGGGATGCGTGTGGAATCATCTACACCAATTACTTGGAAGAAGGTCAAATGATAACTGGAGTGTATTATGTATTGTTATTGCATATTGCACCGGTTGAGAGAAGAAATGAAGAAAAACGTCCTAATTTGAAAAAGAAAAAGATCCTCTTCCATCAAGACAATGCATCGGTGCACACCTGCGCAGGAACTAACACAAGAAAAGGCACTTAGTATAACATTGGCAAGCATAGAAAAAGATACCCACTCTTAGGGATGGAGTCAGTGGAACTGAAAGTTGCTGAGAAACAGCTGTTGGTTGGAGATTGATTCTTTTTGTTTCTTGTATCTTCTCTCACTTCCTGACTAAATTCTCCCAAAATTAATAAAAGAATGAATGACATACATACATGAAGGAAAAGCCCAAAAGATATTGATTAGATAGTCCTCCTTTCACAAAATGACAATTAAAAAAGGACCCTGACCAATTGTGAAATTGCCATTGGAGGTGAATATGATAGTTTGATAGGCAGTACTACATTCAAGTGGTTTATCTCATACAACTTTCCTATCCAAAACTATCCCATTTTGTGCAAGATAACAATCTAGTGTTTGTGAAGATGGATTAAGAGATGTGCAGATTAATATTACATAGAGATACTAATGTTTCAAACTATTACTTACCAAACAGCACTCTGTTTGTCACAGAATTATCTTATATTAAATTCAGAAGTTAATCTCCACGAGGAAAGTCATGCAATAGATCTTTGCTACCTCCCTTACTCGCAGAGCTATTCTTCACTGATTTGGAGAAGGAAATCTTTTCAGAAAGTAGTCAATATATAAAGCTTTTGTTAAAGGGTATCTTTCTGAAGTGCATTGTATGTCTGTGAAAATAAAAGTAAACATCAAATAATAATATGTGTTATCTCAACCGTTCTTCTGCAAGATTTTAACTTTAAAAAATATTTGGTATAAGAACTCTATAATTTAAACAGTGGTTTCCTCACTAGCCCTATCACAAACAACCTAATAAGCAAATTCTTTTTTGGAACTCCTTTGATTCTGTGCCAAGCAGTATATGCAGGGACATCCAATATGGCTAACTTTCAAATGGTACAAATGCTTCAAATGCACAGCCATTGGCTCCTTATAAATGCATATCTCTTCCTCTGCTTGCCAATGTTGTTGGTGTTACCCTAAGTACCTTTTCTAGTGTTAATACAGCACTCATAAATCCTACTGGGATTTGCATTAATTGCAAACCCCACAGTACCGTGAATCCTGCAGTTGAAGTTTGTATAAATATAAATTTCTTCATCATAGCCTCACTTGTTAAATCAGAGTATACCATGTTAAGGCTGAGGTTGACTTTGGATAGGAGTTGGCTATGTATCATGCATCACTATCTCCTCCTAACCAAACTATCCTAAGAGCAAAAACCTATGATGCTAATAATTCATAGAAACTGACTGAAAAGAAAATAGAGTTAAAATAAAAATAGGAAAAAATTAATCAGTAGATCATACTTTGCAGTTTTTAGGGTGATAGTTGTTGTAAAAACACCAAAAACACAAAAATAATCAGGAGTAGGCTTATGAAGGCAGCATAAGTGCAACGATTGCTTCTGTGGTAACATTTTTTGAGACAAAATGGAATCTTAAAAGTTTATCGAATAAATAAGTTAACTGTTTTAAACTGCCTTCTTCCAGGCAATTTTCTAGATCTGCCAGTGGATCACAATCAGAGTTAAGGAAAAAGATCTTCTATAAGAAAAGTTTGTAACCAAAAAATAATATCTGATATTAAAAAGATGGCATAGAATAATGTGAGAATTATATAGATGAGAAAAGCAAACTGGATAGGATACATGAGAGGGTTTCTCACTGGAAAGATTACACAACCATAAAGATTAAAAAACACCATGGAATGAAAGCTTTACTAATGATTATTAAATACATTTCTCTTCTTGTTGTAATAAAGATTCTACCATTATTCCTAAAAATCCCTTTAATGAAGGAATATTTTCCTTTTTAATTTTTAGAGGAATTATGATAATTCTAGAGATCTATGATAAGATGAATTTGGTCTTCCATCTCACTTATCATGAATGATACTTCATGATAACTTAATGAATGACACAATAAAAGTTAAATTATTATAAGAAAGTTCATTCAAAATGATAAAGTCATAACTCAAAAGAATAGAAATATTCACAAATACATTTTAACATCATACATTACACAAACATGTTTAAAGAATAGATGCACTCACCCTGATGTATGCGATCACAAATGTAAGCATGTATCCACGCTCTCCGTTTGTCTGTCCAGCAGCAATCCCACCAAACTCCTTCGCAATCCCATATATTTTTTTCTCTTGCTGAACAACATCATCTTCATCTCCCTCAAATACCAATGTAGCTACGCACATTCTTTGAGGGTCTAAACCAAGCAGATATCTTGCATACGTTTTTTTCAGCCCCTCAAGCAAACGACCGACTACACTTGGGGATGATCTCAGCACTTGCCCAAAGTGGAATTGCTCATTATCCATCAATCGGATAGATGCAGGTTGACAGCGCTGCAAAATGACAAATCAAAGCATTAAGCTCAAGTGAACCTTGTTTCCGAAAGTCTAGCCAAAGGATGGCATACTTATTCCATTCCATATTTCTTTTTTGGGTTATCAAAATGAATTATGATTAAGGCTTGAGTTAATAATAAGTAGGTAAACAGCTTGTAGGACTGCCTTTTTTCAAACTGAGGAGGTTTGAATGCCTTGTTATGACCCTGACAGAGAACAAAGCACCAGGCAGGATCAGCCAAGCCAGACAGGCAGAAAAAGAAGTCTACTGGTCGAGGATTGGGCAAGAGGCTAACAACTTCACCCCATAAAAAATGAAAATTGTTCAGAAACCAAACAAGCAGCCTTGCATGAATATTGAAGATACTCAGATATACAGATAAGGAGAGAGAAACACGGCAACATGAAATGAAAGAATGATGATGAAAACTGGCAATATGAAAGAAGAAATGCTGAAGGGGTAACAGCTTAAATTGTTTACAGAGTGGAAGTCTGGTAGTATCTAATCTAGTGAATCTTTATAGTAACATTTGACATGAATTTGTCATTAACTAATCCATACACCAAATACACTTCAGTTAACTATATTTAAATTATTTGGGATTTGGAAGTTCAAAAGAGTAATAAATACCTTTTTCGCCACCTCTCGCATGCAATGCACACCCAGTTCAAAGTCAGGAAAGACGATTGATCCATATTTTCTACATCTAGGAAGAGGTCTTATCTTCAAAGTGACTTCAGTAACAACTCCTAAGGTACCTGGTGATGAAATATATGAATATAGGATAAGCAAATATCAGATACTTAAAGAATTCTTAAATGGCAGATAGGATACTATATAATAACCAAATGGCCAATGGCTAATTAAAGCCAACGCAGCTTTAAATACTGAAAGATTAAACACAGTTGTAATATATACATTCATTGTCATATAAGAAGAAGTTAGTCTTCGCGGGATTCACAGCATTGTACAAATTAACAACGACGTTTCGCCAACCTTGCCGTCGGCTTCTTCAGGTAGAAGTGGTGTTTATTTCCCTAACAGCTACTATACATACTCCTCACCCCCCCCCTTTCACTCAAAGTCAGTTTGTCTGCTAGCTGAAGGCAATATGCATTTTTTCTCCTCAGATGAAGTAGAGGATTTCTTGATGAGTTCTTTAGTGGCGTGTTCTATTTTGGCCGTTGGGTCTTTCTTGATGGGTAAGTACGTGGTCTGAAAAATCCACAAGGGAGGAGTACCCCTGTGTCCCATCGTAAGTACTATAGGCAGTCCAACCTGGCAAAATTACTCGCACGAGAACTTCACCCCTTCATCAGATTCACGAACTCCTACATGAAGAACTCCGGCCCCTTCGTGGATATTTTAAAGACCATTGAAATCAAGAGCACAGATATAATGGTCAGCTTTGACGTTATATCCCTTTTTACCAATATCCCAATCGACGAATCGGTGGAAATTGTGAAAGAATTCATGAGTCGGGGACTTCTTAAAGACTTCCCCAGGCTCATGGAACATTGTCAAAAAAGATCATACTTCATCTGGGATGGACAATTTTACGAACAAAGAAAAGGAGCTTCCATGGGGTCCCCATTGTCTCCAGTGATCGCCAACCTGTACTTGGAAGAATTTGAAAAAAGAGCACTCGAGACTGCTGAACTCACTCCAACACTATGGGTGAGATATGTGGATGATACCTTTGTGATAAGGCCCCACGGAATGGAAAAATTAAAGAGATTCCTGGAGCATTTGAACAAGCAACATCCAGCCATTCAATTCACAATGGAATGTGAAGAAGATGGACACATTCCATTCCTTGACGTCTTGGTATCAAGAAAAACAGACGGCAATTTAGGACATTCCATGTATAGAAAAACTACCCATACGGACCTGTACCTTAATGCGGATTCCCATTACCATCCTCATCAAAAAAGTGCCGTGATAAAAACCTTATTCCATTGTGTGGCAACCATATCTGACGGCGAGTCTCTCATCCCTGAAGAACGACACCTTATGAGCACTTTAAAGAAGAATGGATATGGTATAAATAGCATTCATAAGGCGCAAAAAAAAGAAAAACTGAGAGCAACAAAAAAAGGAACGACCAACGGCCTATGCCTGCATCCCATACGTCTGCAGGACCACGGAAAGAATTACGAGAGTATTGGAAAAATTTTATGTCAAAACCAGATTTAAGACCGTAAAGAAAATTCATGAATGTTTCCTGAGCGCCAAGGATAAGTTACCTTCCACCGCATTCCACCACCACACGCATGTGCTAATTTTCTCAGTCTATTGGGTCTTGAAGATAAGGAAGCAGCACAGCAGGATGAAACAATGGGATCTTTTAATTGAATGACTTTTGGAAGTGCGTTTTGCTTCACTTTGTCATGGTTGTTATCATCACGGACCACTGAACTTGGTGTATTCACTTTTTCCTCCAGCATTAATTCCGGGAAATTCTTAGTGAACGTAGAATTCTTCAAAGTTTCTATTTCCTTTTTTAGCACTTTGATGTTGGACGCCATCTTGGAAAATGTCCAAGATTTATCGCACCGGCAGTTTAGACACATCCAGAATATGAAAGGAGTATCCATAAGGGATTTTAAGGATATATATCATTTAGACCCGTACATTTAGAGTGAAATACACATGGGCAAAATCCACAAGATACTCATTTTTCGTATGAAATAATAGCTTTTTTGCAAGCATCACACTCGTGGTTTACAGCACTAGATGCAATCTCCCCGTATATTTAAAAATGACTATGAGAGCTTATTGCATCTTTAGTAACAAATGGGAAGTATTTAAAAAATAACGGATTTTTTGAATAAAACGCTAAAAATATAAATGATAAACTTATTGTAAAGTGTTAATATACATTGCATAGTGCTAATATAAAATTATAATGTTGAAATAGTACAGTATGTGGGTTAAGGGTCATTAAATTCAAGAAAAAAGAATTTACATGATCTACCTTCTGGGGTAAACAGAAACGTAGGAAATTTAAAAAAAATGCTGCTGACAAAATTTAAATGAAATACTGCCGTCATTTGTGGTTGAACAAAGAGATATCTATCTTTCACAGTATTCTACAAATTATACTATCCATCAGATTATCAAAAATTAATATTGTTTTTACATTAACTTTAGTTGAGAGACACGCTCAATTGTTGCAGCGCTCAGTTGTCACGTGCTCAGTTGTCATAGAACCAGTTTGATCAGGTTAATAGCTATTTATGATTGCTATAGTAAGATTTTTATCAAGATTGCCTGATCAACATTTGGTATCATTATACTCTTAGTTGTAATGGCAACATCAAGCAGGAAAAGATTGGCTAATGCAGAAACAGAGGGTAGCCTTACTCAAAACACTGACATAATGCTATTTGTAATTTTTTATACATTGGTATTGTAATATGTTTTACAAAATTTTTCTATTTATCATATGTTATATTCAAGGAATATTAGAGAAAAACTATTGGTGTAATATCCTCTGATGCATTTTTGTTTCACTTCTGCATAAAATGTTTTGGCTCAGGATGTGAATAATAGGATAACTTCTGAAATAATAGCAGGATTCTTGTCACTATGCATTGTTTGACTGTTTTCATTGGTAGGTATTTTCAAGGTAGTTTGAAAACAATATTTATTTTGTATGCTAGGTATTTTATTTCTATTTTGATGATGAAGGCTTCATTAACCTTCCATCGGTGAAGTCTGCCATAAGTTCAATGAACCATTTCTTTATACCTTTCTGAGCTTCTTCATCACTATAAAATTTTGCACCAACATAGCATCGAACATACGGGCATAATGGGAGATGTCATGCCAGATAATGTAAATAAAAGCAACTCCTGAGACACATGTCAACTTTCAAATCTACACTGATTTGCAAAAAACTGGTACAACCCCAAACAAATAAATAATACAAAAAGAGGAAAAGTTGGAGGCCTGAAAATTATGGATACGAATATTTTTAAGAAATCAATGGGAATGTCAATAGCTTTTGGGAGAAAAATGTAGCTAGTAGCTGACTTTGTTCCAGTCATGTAGGAAGGAACTTATTTATCTGGTTATAGTTACCCTCTGATCCCAAGATAAGATGATGCATGTCTGGCCCACAGGATAGTCTAGGAGCACGTCCCTGCTTCTCAAGTACACCAGCAGGTGTTACAAATCGCGCATGCACCACAAGATCTTCAATGTTCCCATACACATTCTTCTTCATCCCTGAGGCACGAGTTGCTACCCACCCTCCAAGGCTGAAATGACACAAATACACTTGTAGAAAGATTGCTGCAATTTCTCTCTCAAAAGGGCTTCTGAAATTAGAGTTCAGAAACGTTTCAACTTTAATACAGAAGGCTCTATTTTTAAAGCCTGCCTTTTTGCCGAGGACAGAAGAAAATTCAATGTCTCCACTTTATAGTCCTCACCAGTTCTACTTTTATACTGTGGTGTGTATGAATCTTAAGAGCTGTTTTTGACTACAGAAGCTTATGATTATAATATCCAACATCTTACCAGTTTTGAATTAAGATACCATGAATCAATCTTCAGTTATGATTTCCTGATGGAACAAACTAGAGTGCAGGGAAAGAGAAGATAATGAGTACAGTCAAACGTTGGATTGCAAGCATTATTCATTCCGGAAACGTGCTCATCATCTGAAGCACTTATACATCAATGCGATTTCCCTTCAAAAAATAATGGAAACTCAGACGATTAATTCCAAAACTTAAAAATATTCATAATAATGATGATTAGGAAAGCAGTGATCACAAGGCACACCGCAGACAAACAGGAATAATCCATGTATTGCAAGATCTCGCTTGCTTATCAAGTTAAAATTTATTAAAACCTCTTGGCCATCTTGCAAAACACTCACAAACCAACTTGCCCACAGATCGAGGTTTGACTGTGGCCCTTTTCTGTAAACAGTTTTCAGACAAATGAATAATAGAATACTGTGATTGGAAGTGGCAAGGTCATTGAAGTAACATTGAGGAAATTTAGTTAGTGTTAAAATAATGATTTAAATTAGGTATAATGTTTACTGAGTGAGTAACTTGTGGGCCTAAAAATTGAACAATAAAAATTCCACTTTATTTTATTCTCTCAATAAAACTTCTATATCAGACATGAGTTAATTGTAGTTAAAGAAATTTATTTAAAAACTCAAATGTGATGTATCTGAATTTTGTTTTTCATTGGATAATGCACATCAGCATTTCTTTCGATAGCTGAACTATTTTCATAAAGAAAACCTGTACGTAATTAGTGGTAAAATACAGCACAAAGTATCAAGTTTGGTTGTCATTAAACATCTGTTGTCTGCACCAATTTTGGTGTTCCTGGAATCCCATCAAAATTTTTGGGATATAGCTTGTTCATCAATATTTCTTACTAATTTAAGGGAAGAATATATGTTGACAATGTTTTTGTTTTTCTTATTAAAATATGATAAATTACTTTTAATTAAATTAATTCCAGGCTTCCAAAGTCAAATAATACACATTTTTTTAAGGTAGGACAACTATCTGTTTCAGTAGAATTACCTTTTATCTTCAAATACAACTTATGATATTTCTATAACACCTACAAAATTCCATAATTATTTACAAAAATGAATGACAATGTTACATACAATCGTAATTTTTTAAAAGGACATGCAGTGTTTACCCAAATATAAGATGCACTGAATTTAAGATAATACTCTCAGCCCTTCAGACAAGAATAAAATGGACTTTTACCAATTTCTATGAAAATTAAAGGTATTTGAGAACAAGACAACATTCACAAATGTATAGTAAACATTTAATTACATTTTTTCATGTTAATAACTATGTAGATGATGCACAATAATGCTTTGAAATTAAGTGTAAAATTTCGTTTGCATTTTCCATGACTATAATACCTATTCCATAAATTCTAATTACTACCAACCAGGTAGGAGATGATATTTATTTGAAGGAGAATGATATTATTAATTCTATCAAATCTAAACAGGAATCACATGTACATTGGCAGACACACATGTAAGAAGCTCTTTTGAGGAAGGATACAAACATGTTAAGATGTTATGGATGGGATGTGTGAATAGGTTAAAAATGAGTTTTATTNATGATATCACTTGCAATAAATTCTATATATTTCTTTGTCAGAACAAAACAAATCTCACTGAATCACTTTTCTTTTCAAGATGTCTCACACAAATCAACAACCCAATAATATATATAAACAAACTCTCCTTAGCAACAGTCAACAGCAACAGTCTATGGTGTGTTTTTCTTTACAATATATGTATATTAATATACATCAATAAGAAGCCACGGATAAGCCATAAATGTGGGTACATCCTCATGCGCCGGTAAAATTTCTGTTAAAAAATTCCCAGAAGTGCAGCTGTGCAGAATAACAGATCATTTGAAAGCACTAGAGTAAAAGGGCCCTAAAGGATACTATGAAGTGTTTTCTTGTAGTAAAAGAAGAAGGAACGGATGAAAAATAAACTTTGATTTTTCTGCATTGGTTGGCAAAAGTTCTCTGCAAAAAATTCCTGATAATGCGAATTCATAGGATAAGTAACATTTGAAATACACCCTTTTTGACCCGGCGATTTTTTTGCGTAGAGTCCCAGAGTTTGACACTAAGGAAAAATGCAGACATCAGTCGTAGATATAATAATAATAATAAATTGACTTTATTTCAGGGCGAGGTTGAGACTAGTAAGTCTCTTCTTACATCTAACCCTAATCTAATAATATATTATATATACCTATAACCCTATCATAATAACCCTATCAGGGGTTCGATTCTGGGAGGCCCCAAAAAAGGTACTTTTCACATTTAAAATACATTGCGAGCACCTTCAAAAATTGGTTTAGGGTATTTGCTGTTGCAATTTACGGAGTCATTTGAACATGTAGTTTTTTATCGCATAGGATAATGATTTTCTCCTAGAGGCCCCAGGTTCAATGCTAGGATAATTCCTACGGTCTAATTTTCAAAAATTCGTTTAAGGTATTTCCCTTTAAGATAGAACATTGAAATTCACAGTGGTTAAAGATCTAGATTTGTATCGTCTGACCTAAGGATTTTTATCCAGGACCCTGGTTCGATGCTAGGACAATTTGAATACTGAATTTTCAAAAATTCGTTAGGGTATTTCCTGGTAAGATAAAATGATGAAATTTGCGATATTGATAGAAGATATAGATTCCTATCCTATGCCATGTAGATTTTTGCCCTACTGCTCACAGGTTTGATGCTACGACGCACCTAATTGCGCCCATAAGGAATATACTGGAAGTCTTTTTTTTCAATTTTTTCTGGGCACTTACCATAAGGCAAATTGGCTGTTATTGTGCAAATGAAGAGTAATTGTGGTTGTGTTTCACATCCAAGCCTATGTACTCCTAAACGGATCCTTGGTTCGACATCATGGCAGATTAAGTATTTCTCTGTAAGAAATGTACAGGTAACTCGGATAATATTTTGAGCCACTTCCCGATGCGATTTTACATGAAACGTAAGGGAGAGTTATTAGAATAATTTTTAAGCTGTATTATTAATGGGATTCTACTGCAAGTACATTTAGTTTGATGTCAGGACTGATCATATATCTCCCATGATGTTAACACAGGGTGGCTTTATCTTATATATTTCCGGACATTTATAGAAAAAAAAACTTAAGAACCTGCAGAGAATAGATAAAGTAATGATTATGGCTCTAAAACAAGTTTACGAATGAAAAAGATGCAAACTCTGAGGCTAAACGAAAAGCTTCACTGACCCGGCGATTTTTTTGCGTTGAGTCCCTGAGTTTGACACCGAGGAAAAATGCAGACATTGGTCCTAGATATCATTAGTTCGATTCTAGGAGGCCCAAAAAAAGGTACTTTTCCCATTTAAATATATTGATCGCATTTTCAAAAAATCGTATAAGGTATTTTCCATTACGATAGAACTTTGAATTTCACAGAGCTGTTAGAGGATGTAGCTTTTTATCGTATTATGTAAAGATTTTTGTACTAATGGACCCTTGTTCGATGCTAGGACAATTCGTATGAACAAATTTTAAAAAATTCGTTTAGGGTATTTTCCGTAAAAATAGAAAGTTGCAATTCACGGTATCAATAGAACATAGAGATCTCTATCGTATGCAATAAATGGTTTTGCTCTAAAGGCCCAGGTTTGATGTTAGGACCTTTCATATGACCGAATTTTCAAAAATTTGATGGTTATTTCCCGGTAAGGTAGAACGTTAAAATTTGCAATTTTCCTGTTGAGTTGGATAATTGAAACCCATAACATCGACAGAGAGTGTTGATATCTATTGTATACCAAAATAATTGTGCCCTAATGGTCACAATTCTAGGAGGCATCAAATTGTGGCCATAAGAGATATACAGGAAGTCTTTTTCAAAATCTTTTTCTAGGCATTTACCAAAAAGCGAATTTGCTATCAAATATAGATAAATGAAGAGTATTTAGTAGTAAATGGTATTTAACAAGTACTCTTAGTTCGATGCCAGGACGGATCATATTACTCCTGTATGGTTAACACAGGGTGCCTTTTAAAAATTTTTTTCCAGACACTTTCCGAAAAATAAAATTGCTAAAATTTGGAAAATGGATAGAACTAATGATAATGATTGCTAAATAAGTTTAAAAACTACTAATTTGATCATTGATTCAATGCCAGGGCATGTTAAGTTTTACTCCATAAGGAATGTACAGGCTAATCGGATAATGTTTTTAGCTACTTCCCGTTGACATTTTGTCATGATAATTAAATATTAGTCATTTAGCAGCATCAAAGCCATAATAAAATTTGACAAATACCTCAACTGCATTGGCATATGGCAGTGGGTGTATTATTATCTTCCCTATAGATCATAAATGGTACTTCCAAATAAGGTGTCGTCTTGAAACCAGTCAGCCATCGGGCATCAGCCGATGCAATGCTGCATGGTACCAATAAACAAGGGTTTCTCCACGTACGGCTGGCAGAACTTCATGGTAAAGATTTCTGTAAATGCGTCTGAACAAATTTCGAAATATTTGAAAGCGCTAAGACAACTACGAAGTGGAGAAGCCACACATAACCAATAAATAAGGGTACGGCTACGAGCTTCGGAAAATTTTCTGGTCAAATATTTTTGAAAATGCAGCTGCGCAGAATAATGGATCATTTGAAACCACTAGATGAAAAGATACTAAGGTAACTGTGAAGTAGTTTCTTGTACAAACATAAAATATAATATTGCACTAAGCAATTCAATAAAAATTATGATATCACTTACAATAAATTCTATATATTTCTTTGTCAGAACAAAACAAATCTCACTGAATCACTTTTCTTTTTCAAGATCTGACAAAAATCGACAACCCAATAATATATATAAACAAACTCTCCTTAGCAACAGTCAACAGCAACAGTCTATGGTGTGTTTTTCTTTACAATATATGTATATTAATATACATCAATAAGAAGCCACGGATAAGCCATAAATGTGGGTACATCCTCATGCGCCGGTAAAATTTCTGTTAAAAAATTCCCAGAAGTGCAGCTGTGCAGAATAACAGATCATTTGAAAGCACTAGAGTAAAAGGGCCCTAAAGGATACTATGAAGTGTTTTCTTGTAGTAAAAGAAGAAGGAACGGATGAAAAATAAACTTTGATTTTTCTGCATTGGTTGGCAAAAGTTCTCTGCAAAAAATTCCTGATAATGCAAATTCATAGGATAAGTAACATTTGAAATACACCCTTTTACCAAGCATACAAGCAGCAAATAATCTTGCTGCTTGTGCCCCTTGCGTTATATACTTTACCACTCTCTCCCACCTCTTGAGATACTCGACATAACAAGCACACCACGACTGGGGAGCATGGATGCTAGCGATTCAGAAATAATGTTAGTCTACTTGGTAATTGCTTCTTTAGAAAGCGCAAGATAAAATGAAAGTGAATAAAAGTACTGGAAAAGAGATTGCAATGAACTTATAATTCGCACTCTTGTCATCAGATCTTTGTAAAGCAATGAATATTTTGAAAAAAATCCAAATTTACTATCAATTTTGAAATATTGTAATTTATTCCATCAAAATATACACAAAAGGAACATAAATAGAAATCATGTGCACTATTGTAATTATTTGGTTCACAATAGTAAAATGTTTTATTGAAATCCACACATTGACAGAAATCAGTTAAAATTCCTCCGATCCCGAATTTGTTTGATTGGATTTTTTGCATTGCAGTTACACATCTTTCTTTGTTTTTAGCATCAAATTAGTAGCAACATAAGCTATCAAGAATCCATTACACTTTAGTTGATATCAGCAAAATCCACAGAAATTATAGAAAGCTGTAAAAATATAACTGGAATTCAGAAAATTGCAATGCATCATTCTCCGCGTACGCGATCGCCGCTCTACTTTCTCTTCATACTGTGTTGCAATCACCTGTCTAAGTGGACTGTTTAGATAAGTTCAGTAGTTCACCTCATAGTAATTCTTATGGAGAAAATGAAGTGGTCTGGCTTAGAACCAATGACCATATTGTTTGAGTTATCTCCACTTTTAACTATTTCTATTGTATCATGTAGAATTCATTTCAGAAAGTGAATCAAATTAAAAAAAGGCACAACAGCAATGTGTTGTTGGCTGCAAAAGAAGTAAAAAATGAGTCTGTTTTTTCAATAAATAAACGCATTTTGTTGCTGAACTTACTCTCCTTGGCAACAAGCCAATACTTTTAACTAAAATTGGAATGCTCTATAGAATTAATTTGGTATGAAAACACACATGTGAGAATAACAGGAAGTTGTACAGGTGAAAATAAATTTTGTGGCTGTGACCAAATGTAAATTTTCGGAAAAGAGGGAAAGGGATGAGGGTAGTAAGAATGAAAATGTTGCGAGTAGGTGAGAAAGAAAACCCAAGCCAAATTCTGCATTCTCAGCTAATGCTATCACTCTTCTGCATTACTCTGTGTATTCTCAAAGCAGAGTTAAACAATAAATTGCAGTGAAATGAAAGACAACAGCCAAGGATACCAATGATTTTAGCTATTCAATGTGTTAAAAACATCCTAAGAATGACAACCAAAATGTTGGCTATTCATCGTCAAAACATCTCTGCTAAAGTATTCACAATGGAAGAACAAGTGAGTGAGTGAGGAGATACATCATAGCATATGTCCTGATAAACAAA
Source organism: Ladona fulva (assembly GCA_000376725.2). NCBI lineage: Eukaryota > Metazoa > Arthropoda > Insecta > Odonata > Libellulidae > Ladona > Ladona fulva. The sequence continues at coordinate 116,812 of KZ308978.1, forward strand.
GAAAAAAGTCAATAAATCTGTTGCTTCCTCTTTGTTAGGATGTCCATTTAGCAAAGCAGAGGCATTCAGTCAGCTCATTTTTTACGAAGTGCATCCCTCAACTCACTAGAATGGTGACCTCTGCTGGTCAGAATTCAACTGAATTACCCTATGGAAGCCTAGAAAAGCAACGAGAAACGCATGGTTCACATGCTTTGAATTTAGATGGAGAAATTGAAAGAGAGATCGTTCTGTCATGGTATCTTAGAGGACAGAGCACCCGCCCGGAAAGTGGGGGACCCAGGTTCAATTCCCGGCTGCGGCAGACTTTTTCTCTTTCAATTTTCAATTTCAATGGAAGCCTAGTTGAGCAACTAGATGAAACTTTGCCTTTGACTCCAAACACACCATGTGAGCTCAAGTAGAATGGATTTCCTAAAGCCAATCCATTCGTCACCCACTGAGTACTCTGAATTCATGTAAACTTGAAAATGTTAATTGAGTCAAAATAAAAATGATGACAATTGGATGGGTAAATATAGGAATTTGATTAAAGAGGGTAAATATAGGAATTTGATTAAAGAGAAGTAAAAAGGAAGCAGACTAAGTCAGTGTGTCAAAGAGGGAAAAAGAATAGTTTCGGATGACATAAAGGGAAGAATAATGGGTGAATTGTGTTTAATAAAAGATTTAATGACAGCTGAACCTAAGGGCTGAATTTTTAGACGACACTCAAGTGGCCACTAACACTCTATACGTCACAAATTAACACTCGAGTGCTCGCACCGAATTTTTAGTTGCAGAATGAGTGCTATATGCACTCGCCTTATGAGGTTCGGTCAATGTACACTTGGAGTGCTCATAGATCGTTTTGCAAACAAACAAGATGGTGGAAAATCTGAAGAGAAGCTGCCGTCTAAGGATTTAATTGTCAAATTTAAAAGTTAAAACGCAGATTTTTTCTTCAAAATCGGTATGGTTATTCTAATTAGACTGGCGTGTTTTCGTTAAGATACTACTTCTAGTGTTCTGAGCCATTAATGTTATTATTTGGTTTTGTGATATATTTGATGTTAAGGAGATACCTTTTTCAACTTATCTAAAACTACTTCAGATATAGATACTTCTAAATTATCATCGAAATTGGTAAGAATAGGTTATGAAAGCATAGGACGTTTTTGATGACGATTTTAGTGAAATTATTGATTACGCCATGGAAAACGCGTACCTTAAAATACACAGATGTAATCCCATGAATTATTATTCCTCTAAGAAGTTCCTCCAGCGTTACAGGAATAATGAGGAAATTATTAGAGATGAGTTATCTCCGATGATAAATGGCAATGTAGTTGATAATCGTGGACACCTGGTGCCACCACTACTAAATCTACTGGTATCATAAAAACTTTTTGCTACTTAAATTTTACGTTAGGTAAATTAAGTTACAATTTTCAGATTATGAATTGATAAAGAAAAGTCTGTCGTAGCTGGGAATCGAACTACGGTCATCCACTTTCCGGAAGAGAGAAAAAACAAGACTCTTTTTCATTTCTTCATCTAAAATGAAGCATGTGAATCATGCATTCTACATCTCTTATCTACAAATTTTCACATCTTAATTCTATTCGGTGATTTTACGGCTATATACGCACATGTTTTCCCAACTTTCCTAACGTTTTCTAAGGCAATTTTATAGTACATTGCGTTTCCTAACATTAGCACAAAACTTGAGAATACTCCTTTATGTTATGGTCATGTATTTGCTGGGAAAATCATTATAAAAACTATCACATAAAAACTTGAATTCTTTTAGGTGCACCATTGATAAGACTTGAAAATGCCACTTACTTTATACATGCTGCCATGGCTATTAAATTTATTTCTCATCTATGTTCATCCAACTTTTAATTTAGCTTAAGTTGAAAGAGTATCCTTTTCTTACTTTCCAAAATTGTATTGTGTTCTGCAAATAATTTCTCAATAAATCTTCCTTGGCCGTAGTGAACCTCTCGAATGACATTTTCACAATGGTTGTGTTCCGCAAATAGGAGTAAACACCCTAAATTGGTGCTTAATAAATTGTGGTCACATCGAAAGTAATTAGATTACGTAATCAGCTTCCACATTATAATTGATCAAATTAATTACTTTTCTTGAAATGGAATCAGTATTGAATAATTAGATTACTTTCTCAGTAAGAAATACTTTGTAATTAATTAATTAAGTCATAAACCTGTAATTACATTTATATTAATGAGTTGGAGTACAATAGTGAGAAAATACTAAAAGGGATACATAATAAGAAAAGGGGAGCTTGTTTATTCGCTAAATTGAATAAAAATTCCTGTATGTGGGGAATTATTTTTACATGTTTCATTCCTAATTTGACAACAAAAATTTGACTTACATTTTCTATCTCTAACCTTTTACTTTGCATGTTTTATGTGGCAAATTATTCGGTAACAAGTAATGTCAGCTGTGTGTCTATATGTTCAAAAGAGAAAAACATAACCCAATCCTGGCAGTGGCATGAATTTCCGCGTAGGAGACGTCACCAGTACTCTCTATAAGTCATCATAGTTGCACTTGGTTGAGCCGAGTGGAGTTCTTTACTATAAATACGGCAACACTCAACTGAGTGCAACTTCGCTCAATGGAGTGGCAATTCTAAACTTGCTTGAGTGGTGACTGAAAATTCGGCCATAAGACTCTCGAGTCTTAGGGCCGAACTTAGTCTGAGTAAAATTTAGCAAATTACCTGGAGAACTCATAGGAATCTGGCTCATGGCCAGTAGTGAAGCCTTGTGACCGCAACTCCCTCTCCAGATCCTGTCCAATGATGCCTGCCTCACAGCAAGCTAACAGATTATGCTTGTCAATCCACAGGATTTTATTCTGCACAAAACATTCAGGAAGAAACATATTGTTAAGAATAAAATGAAAGTAATGCTCACTAAGTCTTAGAGGGTGATTAATTTTACTTACCAACAAATTCAAAGATACCTAACTAGGTTAGCAAATAATATTTCACTTCATATTCTTTTTACTCAACAGAGACTACTAGTTTTTGCTTGATTAACCATTTAATTCAAAACTTGTTTCTAAAAAAATTAATTTATCCATTTAAGGGTTGGGTATCAAATGGTATTTATTATTAATCAATTAAAAATATTAATGGAATTGAAAGTACAGCATTAAACAGTATATAAGATGCACCACCATTTCAATATGGCAAACTTTACATAAAGATTTTAACAATACTGTTTAACCTTAGGTTATAATTCCATTTTACTTTTAAGTTTCTCTTTTCACGTTCTTTTTGCTAAGATCACACATTCCAATTGATTAAGTTCATTATGTATCTTCATCTTTGATACGACAGAAAACATCAAAATAGCATTGAAGGCAAAATCTTCATGTATAAGATATAGAGGTGATTTTTTATCTATAATTTTAGGAAGCAAGGAGCTTCTTACACGCCATCTACCAAATACAGTAGACTACAATGAATACACCCACTGAAATCTACTTGAATAAATTTTGCGTGTTTCAGAAAATCTGATCACCCTTAATTAATGGAGCAAATTAACCTCCACACAAGCCCCTTGAGAGTACTTTCATTGTTACTTTTCAACAACATAAAGAATATGTCAGTAGAATACTGACCATTAAGATAACAAATATAAAAATGTATGCAACCATGAAAACATCCCTGACAAATAGGAACTTATTTCACATGACCTACATTAAATTTAATGATGAAAACTGTTGAGACATAAACTGCATGCACAATGTTAACATACTAGCTGTTAGATGGCTAGCTTTCAAAGAGCCACTAGAAGAATATGAAAATATTAATTTTTTACTGTTATAAGTCTCATTTAGAAAAGTAATGAAATCAAAGATAGAGAAATTTAATTATTTTTCCTTTTCCAATGATTCCTACTATATACAAATATAATGGCTCACGATCAGTAGTACTTTGCATGCTTCATATTTTTAGACAAGACCAGATGATGGTGAAACTGCACTCAGTGAAGTATTTAGAAGGTACACCTACTTCCACATAAATCTTACCACCTCGGACGCAACACGCATAACTAGCGTGAAGCAGGAAGAGAGCGAGTCTAAACTTTTCTCCGCATTCTATTGGCTGTTAGAAGGACGGAGCTGAGTGAAACACTTTGAAGGCACCTCTTTAAATCGTTGTAAACACGTGGAACACTTTTGTATCGTTATTATTAACATAAAATCTTGTTAAAATTTAATGTTGCTTTTTACTAGTTTAGCAGTATAAGGCCTAAAAAAGAATGAAAGTCGGATTTTCTTATTTCAGCCCGAATCTGACGAGTAATTTACTCTTCTCCGGACGTATTGGGTAAAGTTAATTTTGCCGCCTCAATTATTCTCTAATAAAAATATTATATCATTGCTCGATTGAAAAGAACTATTTAATACTAAATTGTTTTTGCTGCCTCAATTATCCTCTAATAAAAATATGACATCATTGTATAATTGAAAAT
>KZ308978.1:126243-156909 GCA_000376725.2 Ladona fulva
GAAAAGGGTTAAGATGACTTGGCACGATAAGTCGTGCATCTCGGAAAGTTCCCAAGGAGAAACGGACATGAAAAAAGTCTGACGGAACCGGGACTCGAACCCGGGTCTCCCAATTGCCGGTCGGTTGCTCTATCCATTGAGCTATCCCGCCAGAACAGTTCTGGTGGGATAGCTCAATGGATAGAGCAACCGACCAGCAATTGGGAGACCCGGGCTCGAGTCCCGGTTCCATCAGACTTTTTTCATGTCCGTTTCTCCCTGGGAATTTTCTGAGATGCACGACTTATCGTGCCAAGTCATCTAACCCATTTCCTTGTTTATATCCTCCATGTTTTTCCTCTCTCTCTTCTCAAGGCTCGCTCACTTGAAACTCACTGCCCCTTCATACAGGGTGGTAAGATTTATGTGGAAGTAGGTGTACTTATGTAGGATTTTTAAACATCTCCTAAGGGGGTGGAGAAAAACAATGTAAAAAATAGTGCATCACTGAATTTTGATCATCTATCAACTGGTCTGATTCCAAAATTGCAGAGCAACAAGGTGCCACTTTTTGTGAGTAACAGAAGGCATCATATTGCATCAACACAGCTCGATCCAGGATTAGTGAACATGAAATATATCAGTCGACCAAATCTTGCAGCTGTTGATAAAATGCAGATGACAAAAACCAAAGTTACATTTTCAATTATGTGATTATACTCAAATGGTAAGATAATTACAATGATTCTTCATGAAACATCTTGATATAGAAGCAGATTGATTTTGCTTCAGATATCTGGGATTCCAAAACCATTCCCAGATATGTTACATTGAACAGAATAGTGAAACAGGAATAAGAAAACATCTGGATGTGAGAAATTTCTATACAAAAGTCATTTCATAAATAAAATCCAATTTAATTTTTAAAATTATAATAGAAGAAACAGCTTCCAAAGAATGACCTCAACTTTGGCAGATTGAACAGCTTCTTTGTAACATTACCATTTTGTCACTATAGATTTCCAGTACATAATATTTTATCCAATCTCTCTAAATAAATAATTGAAAAGGACTGAACGCATGTTTAATCAAACTTTAAGTTAACTCTTTACATTGATCTAGCTAAAGCATGTTTCCAGTAATATGAAGACAATTCTTAAAACTTATGTCATTCTGGAACAACTGAATGGTCTGGATTACCAAATATAATTATTGAAACAAATATCAGGAATAAGTATTCACAGTTTGTTTAGCATTAATTTGTTCACTTTTTTTTTTTAAACCACAAAATTTAAATAATATAACTGGTAATGGTTTGGTCAATCATACTAATAAACTTTCATCATTTAATGAATATAGGTGACCTAATTAGGTTGTAAGTTGGCAACAGACTTATAAGTAAGGTATAATTAACCACACTGCTGTGAGTGATTAATTGCAATAGATTTGAGGTTGCTTTACTATCATGAAATAGAGTTGATGCTAACAGAGATGACTGATTAAATATGCTAAGTTAAGGGAATACTACCAACCATTTGAGTTGTGTCTAAGGAGACAATAGTACGCTTTTCATTTTCTGGACAAGAGACGGCTCCAGTGACACTTGTGCCACCACCAAATGGAATCACCACAACGTTGTGACGGTTGGCCAATTCCACCACTTTCACCACATCCCCATGACAAGCTGTTAGTGACAATAAAGAGAGAAACCATGCTTAACATATTAACACCAATCCGAAAGTAATTACAGATGGAAAGTGAATAAATCATTTCCATGTGGTGCCATATGAGTAAGATTTTTTCAGCCAATAAGTACCACTCTTAATCTATTCTTCAGAAAAAGGTTCTGCAGGACTACACACTTGGTTTCCATATACAGAAAATAAATTCACGACCTATATAAAGTAAGCCTTTGGAATTAAATAAATTTGCATTAGATTCACAGGCACTTATGACCAAATTTATAAATCACAAGGAAACATGACAGCACTAACATATAACAATCACACTGAGAGGTTTCCTATATCAATGACTCAATACTCTTCCAATCTTATCTTAACTGATTTTCCAGTAAAAAACCACTAAACAGTCCAACCTGGATAAGCAAAAATATCTATAAGAGAGATTAATTGCAAGATCCCTTCCTTCATACCTTCTAAAACCTCTACAAATGAGGAAGCAGAAACCTCTTTAAGAAAGTCATTTTCAAATCCGTACCTCTATGAGACTGCCGAACCTCTGTAAGCAACAGCATCTTCTAGAAAAGGCAACACATTATGCATGTTTTGGCTCTGACAGGTTTGTTGTTTGTTAGGCTCATTAGAACACAAAGACAAAAATTGTTGAAATACTAAAACAGAAAAACAAATTAAATTCACGGATTTGTTTCATTAAGTGTAACATTGTTAAATATTTTTTTCACAATTACATAAAAGTTATTATTTCTGGATTCCTCATCCTGTTTTCCTCTTATACATTTTAATACTTCTCTAAGCAAGAGAAAAAATTCTGGATTAATGGATACTTAAGTAAGAGAAGTCACTCCTGACCTTTTTGAAGAAGGAAGATATTGCTGGTCCCTTAAACTATTGTTTACACAGATTCGACTGTACCAATAATATATTGTTTAGTGACCTATTTCAACTATCAAACTATTATTAATATTCAATTTCCTGCTAAGTTAGTTTAAATATTAAAATGAGATAGCTACAGAGAAAAACCCTGACATCCCACTTCAGTAGTGGACAGCTTATGGAATCCAGAACCTTTGATAAGAAGATTAGTTGAATTTCTGTGAAACAAGTAATCAAGTCTTTCCATATGTTACACATATAGTTGCATCCACAGACTTACAGAAATAATCAAACTTCATTCCTGTTAACTAAAGAATGCTACTCATAAAATTGTCAGCACCTTGAGGAAATAAATTTAAAACAGTCAAATCCAAAAACTAAATCTATGTAAAGCAAGAGAACCCAAGAAGTGTATAAACTAATAAAAGAGGGGCAAACACCCAGCAAACGTCAAAATACAAAAAAAAAACAGGTACCATGTCAAGTCATCACTGGAATTCTAAATTTTAAATGCAAAAATATTGGTAATCTTATAAAAAGTCATCTACCATGCCTTTTTCATTCCAATGTGTTAAATATTCCTTTAGCATAGAACTGTTTCATGCCACTCTTTCCTCTGATTTGTAGATATTTTTTCTTGAAGAAGTAAATTCTGAAATAGTTTACTAAAACTCCAAGCACCCTCTACCTGCAACACCCTCTTCTTGCTGTCCACTAAATTTAGTAATCTAATAGTTTTATTCTTTTATCAGGCCAAAGATCTTGGTAAGTGATGTAAGGCATGTCAGTACATAAATACAAAAGTTGAAAGATGTTTTACATTAAAGATTCATTGAGAGGTAAAGGCATTTTTCTACAAAATATTTCATAAATTTTTTTAAATCATTCACATTGCAAATTTTTTTGACATCATAGGGCAGCTTTTTATTTATTTATTTACAGGTTACGCCGCAGTTAGACAGAAGTCTGGTGGCAGCATTTATATATACATTAATTAAACATAATAATGATTTAGTTAAAATTTAAGGTCATTTTTAAGCTTTTTATAAAATTTTCTACCCAAGGCATCTGGAATATTTAGCACAGCCTTATCACATCAATGTAACCTCACTCCCTATGAATGCAGTTGCCATGGAAACCTCCATTTTATTTATTGAACTTCATGTTATTCACGTTGGCACTATTTTTACCAATCAATCCACTCAATTTTTTAAATATTCACATTGAATTTTAACATCATTCAAACATTCAAGAAAAAATATTTGACTAGAATAGATATTAATGATGAAAGATTCTTGTGCTTCCTATTACTCTATTAAAGGAAAACATGTAATATTTAATTTATATCCTATTAAGATGAATAAATAGAATAGAAAAATTCTGCCGTAGCCAGGAATCCGTAGCTGGGTCCCCCACTTACCGGGCAGGTGCTCTGACCTCTAAGCTACCACAGCAGAATGATCTCTCCCTCAATTTCTTGGGCTGTGATGGTACTGTGTGTGCTACGGAGGATCCATCAAAGATGCCACCACACCATTACAGCAACTCCCAGTATGCCGGAAACCACAAGGTATATATTATATAATTTATGTCCCACATGTGCAAAGGGGTGATGCCTTCTTTTAATGGATCCTCCATAGCACACAGGGTACCATCATAGCCCAAGAAATTGAGGGAGAGATCGTTCTGTCATGGTACCTTAGAGGTCAGAGCACCTGCCCGGAAAGTGGTGGACCCGGGTTCGATTCCTGGCTATGGCAGACTTTTTCATTTCTTCATCGAAATTCAAGCATGCAAGTTTCACCCTGCTTATATCCTATTAAGATTGAGAGAAGTATTAATAATTTTTCTAGGAGCATTTTCTCCTTCGTTTAATATGATATAATTTCAATGCCTTCTCTTCAAGAGGAACAGTGAAAGTTTCCAGAAGAACTGTTCATCCCTCTTTATAAGGATGTCTTAAGTGAGAAAGATAAAATCTAAAACTTATTTTATTACTATAATATTAGATAGCCACTTTTTCTTAGAATGGCCCAAGCTATACAAGTTGGATTCAAAGATATCAGAAGATAGAGGCAATCACACAAAACAAAATCATTCTTAGAAAATGTAATTCTACAATATATTCCAATGTTTCAATGAGAATTTCAAGCACATGTCAAAGAGGATTCCTCTCAATTTAAAACTACAAAGGAATTGATTTCCAGTGGTAATAACCAAGTAAAAGGATCCTTTCGTTCATACACACTTCTATTTCAAAAATATTTTTTGCAACTATTCATTAATTTTTCCTGCAGAAACTAATAGCATGCCTGAATACTTTCTTTGCAAAACATTTATGAACGTTCTTCTCTATTTATTTATGCAAGGATGAAAATTCAAAAAGCTAATGCTGAGTAATACTGATAACCACATAACGAAAGTAGGTTTTAAAAGGATGCATTAATATCCACATAACAGGTATCAACAATCAAATATGCACACGAATGACATAATTCATTCACATTCAATAAAAAACACTAAATACAGAATAGTTGCAACATAACATACATCCGTGGGTAACACTAACTAACTATCTGCAAGACTATGACAAAATTAAGAAGGGAAAACTAAAATTTTAAATTATTGAACTCCTCTCATGCGAATCGATGAAATCTTTTGTATATCTAACCTGGCCAGACAACAATATCAACGATGCGAGGAAATTTACTTTCTCGAAGAACGAAAATATCATGTAAGGTGTGCCCATGAGATCTCACAAGACGATCGATCCCTTCCAGAGAAAATGACAAGCGCACTTCCTTGACAGCATGAAGAAAATCTGCGAAACATGTATGAGAAATAACAAGTATTACAAACCACATCAAAACTAATTCCCATAAAACATGAAATACCAAATAAGCAAGATTGCAGTACCGGCATTGAGAAAAGGACTTGGAAAATCTTCGGGCTTTGGTAATGGCTGTGATTCATTTCTTCTCCCGAGATCAACATTAAAAACTCCTTTTACCCACTGAGTGAAGTATGGCAATGTTAAGTTACCGATTGGATACCTTAAGATTGAATCAAGATCTGTGATTGATTTTTGTGAAATGATTTATAAGTTACTTCATTCCGAAAAATTTACTGGTTTTTCAGTACACCAAACTGAAAACCTCTCATACCTATTGCCGGTGAATTCTATGACGCCGTTATTAACCACAAATTTGGAGTCACGATAACCCCAGCCATTCCATTTCAGCAATTCCTGCCTGAAAATTGACGTTTTTAGGTCAAACATCAATCGACGAAAAATTTCAGATTAGCCAGTCTTAAACCGGTCAAAATTAAAACAAAAAGGATGACAACTTAGTTAGATACCTGCTTTTCGGAATAATACTTTTCACAGATTTACTTTGGCTGGAATTAAAATCACAGTCACCAGTTTCGTTTTTACTACGATCTTCAACACCAGATGATAACTCTGTAAAAGGTTTAACGCAAGTTGAAGATGTATTTCTAAAGATAATTTTCTGGTGGGGATCACAGAAAACGCCTGATGTGCCCTGCTTATTTTTTGCGGCTGATAAGTGCCTAGCTATTACTTTCATTCTATCTTCTGCCCCCATTCTCGAATTTATATCATCAGAGGTATACTAATATAATAAACACGAATACCGTTCCGCGTCCCGTATACACATTATCTTCAAACCAGCAAGTGACACCCAATGCCTTCTAATGCCGACCGCATGTTACTCGGACCACTAATAATCGTACCTTGCGGATGAAGTCCAAACTGCTTAACAAGAATCAACCCCGCGCGCGGTTTTCAGTTCGTTTCGGCCACTTTTTTTAAAGCATTCCACATTTGGTTGAGAGTATGCGTTCTTATGTAGCTTAATTACCCGGTAAGAAGCAAGGCTCGATGTTTACAAATGAAGTAAACAATACATTTTTGACTGAATAAATTATTTATAAAGTATAAATAAACGACACATGTAATGGTAGACTTTATTTATGCATATCTTTTAAAGTAAGATTTATAAAAATTATCTTTTTCCATTTTCCCGTAAAAAGACTATTTTCCGAGTTTATCTTTATCACGCTGCTTTGACATAAAAATAATGATAATAATAATTTATTGTATGGCTCAAGCCATTTTATATAAATAGTTATTTAATTAATAGTTTACAAAAAATATAAATTGAGAAAAATCTAAATTAGTTTCAATGATAGGAAAATTTGAAATGTACAAAGTATGGAGAAATCATTAAAATTAACAACTGTACAAAATTCTTAAAAAGATCACAGAAATAAAATTTATGAAGTCTGGAAAATCATAAATATCCATATTTGAAATTTTAAAAAATACCCAAGATAATGCAAGAAGAACTGTTAATGCTGTAAACTGTAATAAGCTGTAAAAAGTACATATGACTATAAAATAATGTAATTCAAAATACTTCTGTTCTGGTCATTGATAGTAAAAATATTTTTAGGTCATTTGAATACAGTAGATGATCAATTGGATGTATATAGGATCTGATGTCTTTAAAAAAATAAGATAGGAGGGGGGCAAAGTGAGATCCCTGGGGAACCCCAGAAGTAGCTGAAATGGGGATAGAAAGTTCATTATTGACCATAGACTCTCATTCATACAGTCTCCTATCAGATAGGTAACTTTTCATCCAACTTAACATAGTAACGAAAATTCCAATAGTCTCCAGTTAAGCAAGGATACAATGATTGACTTTATCAAAGGCTTTAGAAATATCAAGGTATACCTTGATAAGTATTTAGGTTACCATATAAGCAGAAGTTATGTAATTTTTGAAATGTTAACAGCTTTGTTAAAGTAGGGTGGCCTGGTCTAAAACCATGTTGCTCAATGTTAATCATTAGGTTGATGTGAAGCTGTAATTTTTTTACAACCAGAAACTCGAAGGTTTTGGCTATAACATATTGAATGGCTATAGACCTATAATTGCACACATTACTTCTGTGACCAAGGTGTTGATTCGACATTAAATTTTCAGGGAACAATTTTCATGCATTAAGTAAACTTTAATTTACATGTTATTTCGTTTTTACAATTTCATAGCATGAATAGTATCCTAGAATTGTGCACTCAAAAAAGAGGTCACCAGCTAAATCTTGTACTGTAAGAGATACCTCCACATATTGTATGAAATTTGAAGAAAAGTATGGAAAGTCATAAGATACCTTGTAATTTTTTAATTTGAACATTTTTATGCATACATTCAAGAAACCCTTTCTGGGAATTTGCAGCCCAGAAGCAATTTTTGTTAGTGAGTTATTAATTTTCCAACTTTCAGTAATTTTTGAGAAACTCGGTGTACAAGTATGCTTCAGAAGGGTTATAACTTTTGAACAGAAAAGAATGAAGATGCTATATCTACCTATATTAATAATTAAAGATTCTTTCAATTATTAATATAGATTGAATGTATCATGAGAAATACATCAAGGTCCTAAATATGGTTTAAAAATTCATGTAAGTTTTCAATTAGTTGCTCAATACAACATTTGACAGCTTTACGACTAGCTTTCTGGTATTTTAAATATGTCGAGTTTACATTGCATTTATTAACCATTCAACAAGTGCATGCATGCAGGGTGAAGATAAAGACCAAACTGACTGCCCCGAGCACGTTCACTTCTACTAGGGAGGGGTTAGTAAGTGTAAGGGGTAAGAAATATTCCGAAGTTAAAATATGCCCACATTCGGATCTCCAGGTGGGCACTTTCCCAAGAGAACTATGTGATGAAACAGACAAGGAGAAGAAGAATAAAAAGAAAACGTTTGGAATGAGACTTGGTTCATGGAACATGAAGACAATGAATAAGAAAGGTAAATTAGAAAATGTGAAGAGAGAAATGGAAAGATACAACATCAGCATTTTAGGATTAAGCGAGGTACGTTGGGAAGAAGAATTCAAATCTGGAAAATATAAGATCATTTGCAAAGGTGGGGAAAGTAGAGAAAGTGGGGTAGGGTTCATATATAAAAAACATCTGGATGAAAATATAGGGAAGGTTATTCCAGTAAGTGATAGAGTTTTAGCAATTAGACTGCGGAGCAACCCAGTCGACTCTTTGATTATTCAGGTTTACATGCCTACATCAGCAGTGGATGAAGATCTGGTAGACCAGATATATGAGCAGATAGAGGCAGTTTATGAAGAAAACGGGAAATGACAAGTGAGAACAATAATGATGGGAGACTGGAATAGTATAGTGGGGAAAGGAAGAGATAATATGTAGTGGGAGAACATGGACTTGCAAAGAGAAATGAAAGAAGAGAAAAATAGATAGAATTTTGTGAACATTTGGACCTTTGGATAGCTAATGCATGGTTTAGAAACCATCCACGTAGGATATATACATGGAAGGCACCAGGGGATATTGCTAGATATCAGATAGATTTTATTATTGTAAACCAAAGATTCAAAAACATTGTCAAGAATGCCAAAACCTTCCCAGGAGCTGACACTGACACAGACCACAACTTGCTTGTGGTAGATGTACAAACAAGGCTGAAGCATGTTGGAAAACGACAACAGATGAGAAAATGGAATGTTGAAAAGCTGAAGAATGAAAGTACTCGAAAAGAGTATGCTCAAAATGTGGATAATAAACTATACAATTTAAAGCAAAACCAAGAGATATCAGAGGAATGGGATGCTATTCGAAATACGATGCTGAAGGCTTTAGAGGAAGAAGTTGGAGAAATGTCAGAGAAAAGTAATAAAAAAGAGTGGATTACTGTAAGTATATTAGACAAAATGGACGAACGCATAAAATGGAAAATTGTCTCCACAGAAGATGGCAGATGACAATATAGAAAACTTAATAATGAATTAAGGAGACTGACTGATCAGGCTAGAGAGAACTTGATTCAGAAACAGTGTGAAGAAATAGAAGAACTGGAAAAACAAGAAAAATTAGAGGAAATGTACAAAACGGTTAAGACTGTAACAAAAAGAGAACCAAGAAAAATAAGCAAACAGGGAATTTTAAATGAAGATGGAAAAATGGCATTGTGCACTGAAGAAAACAAGAGAGTGTGGACTAAGTACGTAAAGGAATTATATGATTCATGGGCTGATCATTCAAGGCTAGTACTGGAAGAAGAAAGTGAATGTGATGAAGATGATAAAGGACCAGAGATACTAAGATTTGAAGTGGAAAGGGCGATTCATGATCTCAGGGAGAGAAAAATATTGGGCTGTGATAGAGTACCATCTGGGGCTTTGAAAGCATTAGGTTATAATGCAATGTCTAGATTGACCAGTCTAGTCAGTAGGATATATGAATCGGGAATTTGGCCTGAAAAATTACTTAAGTGAGTGTTAGTTCCATTACCAAGGCAATGCTAAAGAATGTAAATATTATAAGACAATTAGCTTTATTTGTCATTTTACCAAAGCTATAACAAGACTATTATTACAAAGAATAGAAAGAAAAATTGAAGAAAATATGGAAGAAATCCAGTTCAGATTCAGAAAGGGCAAAGGAACACAAGATGCAATTGGATGCCTAAGGTCGATTGGTGAAAGAAAATTAGATGTAAATAGGGACCTGTATATATGTTTTGTTGTTTGGGAGAAGGCATTCGACAAAGTCAACTGGGTATTGCTTCTGAGGATTCTAAAAGATATTGACATAGACTAGAAGGATAGAAGATTATTAAAAGAGCTGTATCCAAAACAGAAAGTTCTGATAAGAGTAGGATATGAAGAGACAGATGAGATAGGTATTGGACAAGGTGTCAGACAAGGATGTTGTTTGTCACCAATTCTTTTCAATATTTATGCTGAAGAGCTGACCAATAAAGCATTAGAAGAGGCAAGAGGTGTAGTGGTAGGAGGAGAAACGATAAAGAATGCAGTTGATCAAGCACTACTAGCGGAAACAGAAGAGGAGCTACAGTATATGATGGAGAATAATGCAAGGGTGGGGAAAGAAAACAGAATTAACATAAATGTCAGAAAGAAAAAAGTGATGAGGATAAGCAGGAATGAAGCAATCATAAATTTATCTGTAGAAGGAAAAATTTTTGAGCAAGTGAATCATTTCAATATTTTGGAAGTTTAGTGACTGAGAATGGGAGCTGTACCCAGGAAGTATAACGGAGGATAGCTATGGGTAAAAGAACATTCGAGAAGGAGAAAGGACTTCCTACAGCATGTAAAATTCCAATAAATCTGATAAAGAGATTTTCTAAATGTTTTGTATGGAGTGTGGTTACTTATGGCAGTGAAACATGGACAATCAAAAAGAAAGAACTTGGAAAGTTTCGAAATGTGGTTGTAGAGTATTGAGAATAGGAGAGGAAAGAAAACTGCAGAGGGAAATCAAAAAGAGGAAGACAGCTTGGTTGGGGCACATACTACGCCGAAATTGCCTACTTAGAAGAATTATTGAAGGAAAACGAGGAAGGGGAAGAAAAAGATTGGGAATGCTGGATGACATAAAAAATGGCCGAAGTTACAGGCAAATGAAAGAAGACGCTTAGGACCGACTGCGATGGAGGGTATCCAGTTGAAACCTGTCGGAAGACAGATTGCACTAAGAAGTGGGGATAGAATATACAGATGGGTACAATACTCGTATGTAATACATTGTACCTGACGTGTCAGGGTAAGGAAGCGGTAACGGTAGGAGGGGAGGGATTGACCCCAGGCGCGCGGCAGAAAATACAATGTAACAAAGAGTTGGCGCCCCAACAAAATACACCTTAAGATTTCGATGTATTTCCAGTGGAAAGCGAATTTTTTATTTGTGATATAACAGTGGAAATGGTGGTGGAAATAAAATAAAATCCTGAAGAGTAAGTAGCGATACATGTTCAGCGCACGCGCTCGCTATCTCGTTATATAAATACCCGACAACAAAATAGGCTAATGAAATGTATTTTTATGTCAACAAAATTTGAGTTTGGCTTCTGCGAATGTCTTCTCAAAATAAACCATTCCGGTAGTACGGGGCCATAACCGTACAGAACTCGTCAGACAGTCTGAAGTAGTTAAAATCCGCGATTCCAAGTCGAAGCAGTTATTTTTCCATCCCTGAGACTTTGGCCGGAAGTCAGAGAGCCACAGGATGTGTCGACTCCCATACATTGACGGCGGAGCAAGTTTCCCCTACTCATCAAGTTTGGGGGAAGTTGCGCTAGGCGGCTCTGACGCAGTTTTACGCGGCAATTTAAGCAATACGGCTACTGGGTTACCGGTTTTGGTATTTTTACTTTTCAATTTATCTTACAACCAATTAAAGACCAAAGAAAAAACCAAATTGAAGATTACAAAGCATTATTTATTTGAATAATAGTAGAAATATTACATATTAAATACAAAACTGTGTCATACATAAAGGATGATTCAGCACCATCAAAAGTAAGACAAACTGCACATTGAAAGCTCCTGTTTACACTGGTGGAAATTGTTCCAAAATATCAATGGAAAGTTTAATCAAAATATTGGACCAATGCCAACGATAGAGCAAGTTGTCAAAATCCACTTAAAACTCTTTAAAGTTAACTTAAAAGTCACTTCATTAGATAACTAAGTCTCAAAGAATACTCAAAAAACAAAAAGATACTCTACACACGAATCACTGATATTCATCCACACAACAGAACATAACTGCTGAAATTTCCCAGCAGACATGCTAAAGAAAGCACCTTTTGAAGACGATGATTCTTTTTCCAGGGCCCATTTTCATGTGTGAAGAGTTTGAATTCGGAAACAGGACAAATATGACAAAATAGGGCAGTATTCATTTGCACATGGTGATCCTTTTCTTTAAATGCAAGGCTTCCTTCCTCAAAAAAATCATTGCTCAGGAAAAATTCTTTAAGAACTAGAAAGAAGAAAATTTTGTCAGCTTTCCAATTCAGTAGCAAAATGAAAGCACAGGTATCAAAATGGCAATGTGAAACTTACAACTACTTTTCCATTAACTTGGAATCAAATAAGAGAGAAAATCCCAGCAGAAATGAACATGGGAAAAGTCTGACAGGATCTTTAACCCAGAATCTTTTGCATTCCAAGTTGCTGCATTACTAAATAAAGCTATCAAACAAGAGGGTCCCAGATAGCCAAGTTAGCAATGCACTCGACTTCAGTGTAAGCAGTCTTGGGTTTGATTCCCGGTGGTGCCTACATGCAAAATGATCTCAGTTATCGATGCACTATTAACATTAATACTACTACTACCATCAAGCAAGAACAGACTGTTGTGCTGTTTTGGGAGACTTTGCAGGCTTCCTTCTACACCAACTTTACTCCTTTTCTTGTTATAACAAAGAAAAGAACAATAATGATCCATGAGAACACTTAAAACAGAATATAGAGACTGACCTGGAACAGAGAGAGTAAGAAATATAAGCAAAAGAGAAAAAAAAGATAAATTAGTGACTTGTGAAGGTATTTAGAAACACACTAACATTTGCTTTTATGCTGTTAATTCATCATTACAAACTTCAGGAGACATGTATAACTTACCATCACCTTCCAGTCACTTGGCAACAAATACCATACATATCCATGAGAGAACTGTTTTACAGAAAATGGAGACTGGATTGGATCAGAAGAAAGAGAGAGTAAGAAATATAAGCAAAAAAGAAAACAAAGAGGAATTAGTGACTTCTGAAGGTATTCAGAAACAAACAAACATTTGTTTTCATGCACTTATTCAACCACCATTTATAACTAATGTTTACCATCACTTTCTTCTCTTTCCTTGGCACCACCAAATATTGCCCATTGTTTACCATCACTTTCTTCTCTTTCCTTGGTACCACCAAATATTGCCCATTTCATAGACACCTCAATGGTAGATTTCTTCAGATCCCTCCAGTGCTAGCTGCAAATTCTTACGAGTGTCATTGATGCAAACGAGCCACTTAAGAATTTCTCATGAACATCAGGGTCCTGACAAAAGTCGACCCACGTCCGACATCTGTGAATGACATTATTGGTAGATAGATATACATTCGATAGACATATATCTGACAACATAAGAGCCATTTCGAAGGCCCTGTTTATGAGTAAAAAGTTAGGTCAGCACGAAACATAAATAGTATCCATCCATCTACTACTTTATTTACCATATCCAAATATCACCAGGTCCACAACTCAATAATGGTTGTAGTCAAAATGCAAGAGATAAAATTCCGCACTTTACCTATCGGAAATTAACCGGAAGATCGTTAATAAACCGAAGATGATACAAATTATTCTCTTTCTCAAGAAGAAACGAGAATAAAGTCCGACAAAACCGAGATTCGAACCTTAATGAGTAATGGTAAACACAAATTACACCCAATTCTATTTGATTTAGAATAACAATGAGATTCTTAGGAGAAAGGTTTTAAAACCTTTGCACCAGCTTTTGGGGTCAATTTACAACTACATATAGGAAGCGATTTCGCGAGATATAAACAGCTACAAATTCCCTATTCCCAATTTACCTTAAGAAGTTGAGAATTAGAATACTACATTACTAGAATACTCATGTTTCAACAGGAAATACGCACCGAAATTCATACACTAGAAAATGCTTGCATACCTCTGTTTATGGAAACAAAACATACACTTTTCCTGAACGTCCATTCCAACTATGTTAGAGCAATCCTTCACTGCACATTTCAGGTTCTTTCGCGGTATATCTGAGGCAAAATTATCTTCACCATTTAGAGGTGAAGATAAATCCCCAAATAGTCGCCAAAAACATTTTAAACATTGGTTAAGACCGTTATGACCTGATGGTTATGACGCTGATGACGCTTACTTCTACCCAGACCATCTAGTTCGGGGGAAATATCGCTAGAGGCGCAAACCATGACCGGAAGTGCCTATCCAAGTAACAGCCCCTGGAGAGCCACAAGAGCGTGTAGTGGCAGAGAACCCTATTGAATGAAGTCCAAACTCTCGGGGCTTTTTCACAGTTGAAAGAAGGAGAGGTAAGAGGGGTAAGAGCCCTCCCCAATCCCATCCATCACCGAAAGAAGCGGTAAGAAATTGAGACTCGGGTTAGGAATTTGTTGTCTCTTTTTTGACGTAGTGGGCAAACAGGTTTTATAGATAAAGTATATAATATGTTGTAAAAGAAAAATTGGTACTTGTAAGTTAAGCACGTTAGGCATCATGTGACTGCAGTGCGAACGGTGGGATGCATTTGGAAGTGTAAGTTGTCTGTAGCCTTCGGAATGACAGTTTTGTAACTATATACGAGTGCCACATATAATTTCTTAAATTCTCACAATTCGAAGCCGACTTGGTGGATCACGCGGCGCGATCTTTGCCTAGTCGTTGTAGTACTGTACAATTGTGAAAATTTAAGAAACTATACGTGGTATTATAGTTAAGCCGGCAAGTTATGATCTGTGCTCCTCCCGGAGCTCCCAGGGTACCTCGTAGTGGGAGAAGCGCGGTTGCAAAAAATCACTTTTTGAGATGAATGAACTAAAATTTTACTAAAATAAAAAAAATATGCGGAATTAATTCCAGAACAGTTTTTCTCTAGTCTGTAATTAATATTTAAAAAATACTTTATAAGAATCCCCTGAAATCCACACCTTATTTTTCACCGTAACTCCTAAGGCCATTCTGGCAAAATGGCAGATGTAATGAAGTTTAAAAGGTATCAGTATATTACTCGTATTTTACCTTTCCCACAATAGTTACTTTATGAATGTGTAAATTCTTTAAAAAGATGAAAATATTTTAGCTTTGTAGGGTGTAAATTATTTGGTCTATGTCATGAAAAAAGTAGTCCAGTGGATCCAGCACCATAACAATAATAACAAGATACATCACACACATTAAATATAGTTAATTTAATCATGTTAGCCAAAGAAATTACATATGTAGAGTTGTTTTTGTTATACATTTGATTAAAATATGAAATGGATAACATGAAAAACATTAACAATGAAAAGTTATGGAAAATTAACATATAGGAGACCCCTAAATCGTTGGCAGCATCAGCCTCATTCCATCGCCGGAAAGAAATATTTTCGTTTCTTAATAAATGATAAACATAATAGCAGTCAGTTTAATAACAAAAAATGAGAATGAAATGCTTTATCAAATCCACAGAAAAATATATTTAGCTTAACATGTTTTGCAAGCAAGCTAACTTCTTCAGGCCAAGTAATACTTATTAGATGATTAGATGGAAGAGAAGAATTCAAAGTTCCAAGTTTCCATTTTGCCTAAAAAGGACGTTTTTCATTTATTTAGCAGTCATATGCAAAGACAGAAGGTGAGAGTTAGAAGAGAATGGTCAAGGAGTAAGGAATTTGTTGAAAGGAAAAGATGGGGTGACAGGTTATGAAAAAGATTTTGGAGCACATTTATATCTCAATTTTAGGGAAACAAACTATTTCCATTTATTCAAAGAGGTTCACCCAGCGACTTTGATGTTCATGATGAAGGCCTCTGACCTGGAAGGTACTTCCTCGCAACTAAAAACCCAACACTTTTTGTACTCCATCAAAATAGGTTAATTATGTCAGATTAGATTTATAACTCACCTCTTCAAAGCTCTTCCCAAAAGATTCATTCAGCATTTGATCATGAGTAACTGTTGTCACTTAGCAACAGATGTCAGAAATATCACATAATTCTATAATTCAAAATGACTGCTACTACCTTAAAATTTCATAAGATCCTCTATCTAAACCTTGGTGAATTTCTTATCCTTCTCTGGGATATTATAGCTACAAGTAAAACTTCAAGTTTGGTGGCTCTGGAAGAGGATGTAGGGAGGAGGGGATGATTCACTTTGCCACAAGGGGGAGAAATTTGCCACTCTTTATAGTTTTTTTTCCAAGAGATATGTACTGTAATATATATACTATAGTATTGTACTATATAGAAGAATAAAAGAAACTAGTTTTCCACAGGGATTTTAATTTTGCTACCAGTTTCGTAAGCATACCTACATCTTCAGGCAGCATATGTACATCTTGTCTGAAGATGTAAGTACGCTTACAAAACCAGTAGCAAAATTAAAGTCCCTGTGGAAAAGTACAAAGTTTCTTTTATTCTGCAATGTCTTTTCATGAAGTCACACCTTCCGATATCAATATAATTATGGTGCTATATATACTATGGTATGGTACTGTAGTATATATCTGTTATTTTACCAGACCACCTTGTAGTAGGTTCCAGTGACCTTCCATAGAGTTGTCTCTTGGAAATAAACTTTGATTATTCTAGTTACAGCAGTTATCCCTACAGGATTTTAGTTTGTGTTTTATTTTGTTCCTTAGATGTTTATACAGGTATAGAAAGATTAGGTCTTTGGCTTGTTGGAACTTTTTCCTTGCTCTATTTCTTAAAGAATACTAGCCGGGAAAGTTATGTATGTCTATATGTCATGTTGAGTTTCTAGTTTGGGGTTATCAAGAGAGGAGTAATTGCTTTATAAAATAGATTGAAACTTTTTCTAGTTTGGAATTTGGAAGGGAACAATAGGTATGAATGCTGGAGATTGTAGAATATTAATACTAATTGGATTTTGATCAGAGGAGGAATTAGGTAATTCTTCTAAAGAAGGGATATGAACTCTTTGGGGCATGGATTTGGAAATCGGATCTATCCAGAAACTGAAGTAAAGTTCTGCCATTTTTATTTGTGTGTTTACACCTTCAACTGTGATGTTTTGCATTGTAATCTCCCACAATATAAGCTACTGTATTGCTCTATGCTAGAGCCAACGAATCCATATCTTCTTTTAACAGCTGCTTGGATACTGGGTTTGATATGAAAATAATGTCTGTGTTAGTTGTTGCTATTTTCGAGGAAATTATCTGTAGGTTTGTGGTATGGATGTTATCTTGCTGATTAGTGGATTTAACTAATACTGCAACTCTACTAGTTCGGTTTGATTGATTGTGTCTGTAAATTCTGAAATTTGGGACTTACAGTTTATCTTAAGCTATCTTATGTTTGGGTATGAGATGCATTTCAGCAAGGAGTGCAATTTGAATCTTTTGGGATTCAAGGGTTCGATCTTCCAAGTTATGTTTTGTGCCATTGGTATTCCATTGTAGTAATTTAACTTTAGGGATGGCTGGGGTGATGCCAGCCATTAATTAGTCTGTAAGATCCAGCTATGACTTGATTGACAGAGTCTATTTTCTTCACATTCAGTTGTAATAATAGCAGCCACATCTAGGAGTAGAAACTTTCAGAGAGACTGGAAATACCTTACCTTTGCATGCAACTCCAATACAATTATCAGGATTTTCCTGAATTTCAGATTCATTGAATGCGTGAGGCACTTAGTTGCCACAGATGTATACTGCAGTACATATCTGTTGGTAGAAAGCAGAGCCCTCAGTCTTTGATGGCATATTCTTAGTCTTAGACAATATAAGAAAGTATAATTTGGCTCCCAGATAGCCAAGTGGGCAACGCATTCGACTTTGGTGAAAGTGGTCCTGGGTTTGATTCCCGGTGGGGGCTCATGTGCAAAATGACCAAAGCAGTCAAAGCACTTTTAACAACAACTACTACTAAAGTATAATTCACGCTTTCAAATGGCATAATTTGAGGTGTCTAAAGAAATAGAGGAAAAATTATCCACACTGTATTTTAAAATTCTAAGACAGATGTATCATAGAGTTGGATCACTAATCCCAAAGAATAAAAACAAGCAGTGCAATATATCCATCTTAGGAATACAGTTTTAGCAATTGTTGCAAATCAAAACTGCCGCTAAGGATCTGGCAGGCAGTCTTACTTCCGGCTTCAAACAGGATAGACGTGCAATTATTACAGCAATGATGATCTAAATCAGCTACAAGTAGCCTACAGTACTTCTATGAGTATACTCAGGATGCAATGGCATATGGAAGACCTTTACTCTCTATGACATTCACCTGAAATCCAGATTGGCAGGAAATTCAGTTCAGAAAGTTCATTTTTTCCAAGTGCAAAAAGTTGTAGATTACCGTAATCTTATAGCTGAAGTTTTTAAGCAAATATAAAAATGATAAACATCAAAACAAAGTCTGTCATATTTTGAGACACTCAATATTGGATGTATTTTATTGAGTGGCAAAAATGAGGCATTCCACATGCTTATATTTTGATTTAGCTGAAATAGAAAATTAGACTCACTGACATTGACAAAATTATCAGTGCAGAGTTGCTTAACCCTGAAGAAGGACCTCAGCTCTTTAAGGTCATCACAAAAGATATGATTGATGGTCCATTTGAGAACATTAAGAGGAATCCTTGGGTGGTTGATGGGCAATGCACAAAGAAAGCATCTTCAGGGAAATTCAGACTGGTGCAGATAGTTATCCACTTTATAGAAGGAGAAAGACTGAAGATGTGGAATTCACTGCCAAAATAAAAACTCGCAGTCCTACAAAATACCACAAGATTGAAATTTACAACAAATGGATATTTCCTTAAAATCCACTGCTTTCAAAGAATTTTCAGCCTCACAAATTTTGAAATGTGTTATTTTGCAAAATCCATCTTGTATATATGTAAATACATCAACTAAGGTAGTGACCGAGTTGTTTTTGAACATAAATTCTATCATATCAGGCCGGACTTTGTGGAATTACATTATAAGGAAATAAAAAAGAACTTGTTTTCCACCCATTAAATTATATTTCACGACCATTTTTGGCTCTGTTAGTAAATTCCTACGCTGGCAGTCAAAGAAAGAAAGTTGGACATTTCAGAAACTATTAAGATAACTTGTGAGGACATCCACAGCAATGAGTGCACCTTTCTCAACCCTTCCTTTCTTCTTACCCTCCCCTCTAAACTGCCAAATGTGCTTAAATTAAGCTGCAGCCAATTAAGCAGCCATAAATAGTGCAGTTTCTATAGCCGATGATGTCACAAAACAGTCTAATAAATATGTGACACCCCAAACTATTAGAAATATGGTTCATACTATTTCAGTTTACGAAAGATCTCTAGGAAGAAGTCATTTCATACTATTTCAGTTTACGAAAGATCTCTAGGAAGAAGTCATTCATTAGGAAAGCAAACAGACAAGCAGTTAGATTTTGCCAATACTCAATTAGGTAAGCCCATAGAGTTCTGGAATTGTGTCATATTTGCGGATTATGGTAAATTTAATATTTTTTGATCAAATGGTAGAAAAACTGTTTGGCCAAAACTAAGTACAGAGCAAAGCCAGAAAAATGTTAGGGTTACAGCACATCATGGTGGTGGGCATGAGATGATGTAGGATTGCATGGCATCTCCTAGTACAGGAAATCTGGTATTTACTGAGGGAACAGTAGATGTCATTAAATACATTGATATGTTGCACTGTAATTTGGCCAAATGTGCTGACAAATTAGGCATATCCTAACCGTACAATAAAAACCAAAGAATGTTTGTTTTACAACGTTCGTAAACAGTTCATTACAACCCCCCCCAATCACATAATCTTAATCTATTCAAATATTTGCGGCATCTATTTTATATGGTCATAAGGAAAACTAAAATGCTAAAGAAGAGCCAAAAGAACAATCCTGCAATATAATTTCTGAGACAGAAAATTGTAGTCAATGTCCTTTAAGTTACAGGCAGTTATAAATGCAAAGAACTTGCATATAAAATATTAATTTTTATTCATGGTGCTATATCCTACAATTTTCCACTATTTGATGATTAAATGAGTACATGCATTAGTGTAACACAAATGTACTTCTGATGTGCAAATACTCTTTTGGCTGTGAAAATTTCATTCCTCTTATGTTAGAGATTCTTATTCATAATAACAGAGAAATTCTTTTTTAAAACTGTTTTAATTTTGAATTATCTACATAATAAAGTGATTTTCATCCTTAAAGAATCTCTGTATGCTATTTTATTGCAGATAAATGAGGTGTGCAAAAACTTATTTTACCTACTGTATGCTGTTTGAGTGCAAGACAAATATTATACAGAGATGATGTGGTATCACTAGGTATTCTAATAGGGGCATTCCATGTCAAGTGGACCAATTATAGAGAAATTTTTCACAGCTTTTTTCGATTCTAGCCCACTGTCCGATGCCGAAAATGGGGTATATTCAGCTAACGTTTACGAAAAAAGACCTCGAAACATTTTCAAATTACTTTTATAAGTATTTCATCAATGGATGTAAAACTTGGGAAATAATCATAGAGGATATGAAGTTATGTTCACACATAATTTCATTGAAATCGGTGATGGTCGAGCGGGGACCGTTGGTCCACTTGACATGGAATGGCCCAATAGGTAATATTCTGTTGCAACATGAAATAATTTATGCAGTCCATATACACCAAAACAGTGCAATTTTTATTATCGCTGTGTAGTTATAGATCTGCATAAATCAATAATTAGTCGCTATTGATGTAATGAAGTTATTTCAGTAAACTACTTTCTTTACCCATGGTCAGATATCCGCCTTCCTTTCACATTCTCCCTATTGCATGCATATCCAGATACAGCCTCCAGAGTCATTTTATTTCCTATTCTTTATATTAAAATCTTTCTATACCAATCCTTTGTGATGTTGTTTGTATAATGAAGTTACATTCCCTTGCTAGCATGCGTACTGCAGTAGCATCCACTTGTGTGCCCTAATTATCTGTATATTTCCTGATGTAATTACATACCTTTGTTTCTTAGTAGATTACTATCATTATAAGGAGCTCAAAAACTTATCGATGGAAGTTTATTACTGTGAGTAATAATTACAAAAATTAGAGGAATTAAACCATAATGCTATTTTGAAATTTTAATTGAATTGTTATTAATATGTAGAATCTGAAGAAAACACACAAAGGGGCAACTTAGGCAGGAAATCATTTATAAAAAATATCTTTGAATCATATATATATATATAAAGCAATTGTCTGTCCATCCGCCTGTCCCCCTATCTATCTCAGAAACAGCTTGACTTAGAGATCTGAAACAAACTGCATGTTTCTATGATGCTGAAACCGCCAGTAAAATTATTCTCATCTCTGTAAAGACCTGGGTTTGAACCCAGGAGCTGGTAATACATTTCCATAAGAGATGAACGTAAAGTATGTTTTCTTTAACTGCAGAGGTTGTTTCTTTTACAGAATTAAATTAGAAAAAATGCTCTTACGAAATTGCAGAATCTCAATAATAACTTTTTCGGAAATAAACAACCCATCCCTTTGACGACCAAGGTAATTGATGAAATTGATTTTGTGAGTTATTCCATATAAATGTACGGGTATAATCAGTTAGTATACTTTTCCATAAGAAATGTATGTAAATTGGTTTTCGTTACCTGCAGAGGTTGTTTCTTTCACAAAATTAAATTAGAAACAATGGTCCTACGAAATTGAGACAAGAGTCTAAAGAAAGGAAAATCATCATAGAATATTATTTTAGTCGTGAAATATTGATATAAATCCGAACTTTCAATAAAACACACGGAAATTTCATATAATTTTTGGGAAATAAGCAACCCATCCCTTTGACGACTAAGGCCATTGTTGAATGTTGATTTCATGAATTATCCCATATATGTGCACAGGGATAATCAGTTCTTATAACTTTCATAAGAAATTTACGTAAAATATGCTTTCATGACTTGAAAACAGTAGAATAAATATTATAAATAATGGTAAGAAATATATAGAGTTATTATGATCTTACGACGGAATTTTTTGTGCTTAGGGCTAGATATAAACGATAATAGATATATTTTTAAACTAAATTAAGTTCTGTCATGCTTGATGGGGGCGTTTACTAGTAAATATATAAAACTGTATCTTTAAAATATTAACTATGCATTATTTTTCAGTGTATATGTTTCTATACCTTTGTTTCAATGTTTATATTCAATATCTCTCTTTTTTGGCAATTTTTATCTATAAATCATGCAATTCTTCCTCTACCTATATCTTTTCCTATAACTTTTTCATACTCTGTTAGAAAACTTGCCTCCATGTTTCTTTTTGGTACTACTGTGTCATTGTAAGTATATAATGAGACAGCAGAACAAAATATATTGACATTAAACATTTTGTTGGAACATATACTACTTATTTTTTGCAGAATAAAAGAAACTTTGTACTTTTCCACAGGGATTTTAATTTTGCTACTGGTTTCATAAGCGTACTTACATCTTCAGGCAGAGGGAAAAAAAACATTTTTTAAGAATATATATAGGATAATAGAAGGGTTGAGGGGATGAATGAAGAGTGGAAAGGTGTGGGTGCATTAGGAGTATAATTTGTCTGGTATGGAGAGGAGGGGTGAGGGATTCAGGAACATGTGGTTGTTTGCCAGCATACCATCCTTCGGGAAACTCCTTCAGGAGGTCTAGGAGGCAGGATTTCTCCTCCATATCCAGGCATCTTGGGTGGAAATTGCTGGTATGTCCATTATCTAGGAGGTGAAGGGCAAAGCTCGAGAAGGATTCTCCTCTCTTCAGGCAGTAGCCTCTTTGGCGCTCTGCCACCCTCATGCAAAGGGCCCTCCCAGTCCTCGCAATATACTATGTAGGGCAATTAGTGCATAAAGTTCATAGACTCCACTGCTGGATTCTATCACCCTTTTGTCCTTCAAGTTCCCTAGCAATCTGAGGATATTGTTTGGGGATCGAGACGCAGGTCTAATGTTTTCGGGAAAATCATTGCTCAGTTTGTGTGAGATTTCTCCCAAAGGGTAATCTCCTCCAAGAAATGGATTTCTTGTCAGTGGGGAGGAGGCCAGGGGTGATCTTCTTGGGGCTTGTTTCCTTAGTTTCCTTTTTAGGAGTTTGTTGACAAGGGCTGTGCTGTAACCATTGGACTCAGCTATGAATTCTTTGTATTTAATTCCTTGGTAAATTTATCTGTGGAGAGGGGGATTACTATTAGGTGATGTAACATTGAATGTAGAGCCGCATGCTTTAGGGAATAGTGGTAGAAGAAGTAATTTGAGATGATCTGATTGCTACATTCAGGCTTTCTGTATATTTCGAACGCTGATTTGCCATCCTTCATAGATATGGTGATATCGAGGAAATTTAAGATACTGTTTGTCCCTATTTCCATGGTGAAGTTCAAGTTAGGATGGAGGGAGTTTAATAGATTTTAAATATATTGAGTTGCCTATAACTGCCTCCCCAGACAGAATATATTGTCTACATATCATCACCAATAAAGGGAGTGCTTTACTAAACTATTACTGGAACTGAATAGTTTTTCTTCTAAGCTGTTCATGAAGAATTTGGCTAGGATTGGGGAAAAGGGAGAACCCATGGCTAGGCCTTCTCGTTGGCTGTAGAATTTGTGGTTGAAAATGAAGTAATTCTACTTGAGGCAGATTTTTGTTAGATGGTTCAAGTCTTTTTTGATTTTTGAGTCCACCATGGCTGAAGTAAGGTGAGTTATGATGGATAGAACAGCCTCCTGGATAGGTACTAAAGTAAAAAGGTTCTTAGTAATTCTATACTGAGAACAAGATGGAGAAAATTAAGAGATGACTTTTTCCGTTATACCAAACGGCAAACACTGAATTCATCTATGGTCTCGGTGGCAAAACATTAAGTGCCCCAGCTTATCAATGCTGAGGTTCTGAATTTGAGCACTAACTGGGTTTTTCTAGGCTAGGAAATGTATGTTTGTGTTCAATTGTGTCTGCGATCCTTCAAACAATTTAAGTGGGTATAATTGTGGGCTCCTATTTCCATCAAATAAATAATAATAATAATCGAGATATGGTTGCAGGAAAAGCATTTGGATACCTATTACAAATGGTGTTTCTGATAACAAATATTGCAGGTAAGGTGATTCTAAAATGAATCACCTTAGTTCTGAAAATACTTATTTCTGACATAAAATACAGGTAAGGCAATATTTGTCAACACCATTCAATATTTCCACCAAATAATGTTAAAGTTTTATCTTCCATTATTTTAGTATTCATCAAATTAGTTTAGTCTGGTAACTATTGATCAACACAACTCATCATGGTTTAAAAGTAGAAAAGCCAGTTATATTTCTTGTAAAATCATTTACAGGGTAATATAATAATTATTAGTTTGCAGCAAAAAGTACTGCAGGATAAAAATATTTTCACACCCTTTTAAATAAACCAATACTGCTTTAAGGCTCCTAGTTTCAAAGGCATTATGCTCACACATGCATACAATCACACACACTCTAACTAATGTTGTTTAAGAGCAGAAATGGCAGTCAGCTTTATCACCGTTTTTTGTCAACAGACACTTTCAAGAACATCATTCTGCGTCACAGAGGGAGCAAGAAAGTAAATAACAACACTCACATAAAATGAACAGGCATTGCCATTGCAAAGTCATATCAACACAGAGACACTTGAGTTCACAGATGGAAGTTTGGAATGGGCTTAGATTGGTGTTTTCATCTTAGTGCATTCATTTACTTCCAAGAGGGTTTTCTACTGCCCCAAACAAGTTTCAGCCATATGAACAGAGCCTTTTCAAATGATTCAGTTTTATTACTCAAAGTTGATGGAATATTTGGAAGAGTACTTGTCAGTCTCTGTCTTACATAAAGATTTTCCCTTGAGTAAATGAAGAACTTCACTTACTAAAGGGATTAGGCTATACAAAGTCCCTATTAAGCAATATGCACTACCTTGTAACAAAATTAATTGTAGCCAAATCCTTTGGGAAATTTATCACAAGGAATCACACAAGGATGTAAATAACTAGAGAACTGAAGAGATTCTTATTGGTGAGGAGATGAAAAGCACTCAATCTAGCCAAAATTTGCATGCCATGAGAATGAGTGCTAAACTATGTATGGACATGACTTCAAGCAAAAGGGCAAAGTGAATGAGAGCACACAAGAGAAGAACAAGACATTAGTAAAATTTACATAATTCAAAATCATAGAGAATATTCTTACAATAACTTCCATCCACACACTATTCATAAATAATCAGTGAAAATTGATTATTTAAACTTAGAAAGTAATTTTATATAAATAAGTTTTAAATAGTGGACTTCCAAACAATTTTTTTCAGTTTTTTAATAGAGCACTTACTTTAAATATCTGTGAGTAAAAGAAGGTAAGTATGCTTGCTGAAGAACATTTTTGAGTAGAAAATAACAAGTATAAAATTGTTACCACAGTCGAAGCAGTTTGTGATGTTTTTTCATGTTTTTCCATGAAAACATCTCCTGCATTTGAAGCACAACAAGCATCATACATGGTTTTATGTTAAGTGCACTCAATTACATGTGTGTATATGTATATATTGTATGTATGATATACATGTGTATGTAAGTGTTTACACACATTCGTGCAGGGTTGTTGACCAATGATAACTAGAAAATCTCAAGATGCATCCATTTTGGGAAAAATTTCCAAACTAAGGAAAAATGCAGAAATTAACACCTGTGGGACACCACAGGATGAGCAGCTAAATATTACTGTAATGACTTAAAGCTCAATGTACTACAAAATTAACCACATACATTTATATTTTCAGTCAACTGCCTCAGATGGTTCTAAATTTAGGAATCGTTCAAGTAAAATTTGTTGTAACATTCAGAATAGAATGAAATGAGTTTCCTGGAGAATAAATCAGGCCAGACCAACAAAGACATATGAAAAGGAGCTTCAAGTAGTATTTTCAGGGTTAAGCTTTTACAGCAAATAATCTTATAGAAAAGTTTTCCAAAAATGGTTACTTCCTCAGATGACTGAATCATCATACAATGAGAACCGCCCTGTTTATCTTCACAAGAGTGTTTCTGGTCCAGTGGCATAGCCAGGGCTGGAGCAATGGGCCCAGACCCCCCCTTAAGCCTACTTTCCAGAAGAACGAGTGGTGAGAAATTTGCGAATGAAGAGGGTGATCAAATTGCAGGAAAAAATTTTTGGATGCCTCTTTAAGCAATTTCTGGCCACGCCCCTGGTGTGGTTATACACAAATATAACAAGTAATTCCAATATAAGGGCTGGGAATGCATTCTTAATCCAGGTACAGCAAATAGAGCAGAAAGAACTGCTTTTGTGGATAAGATTGAATTATTTGGGACATTTTCATAGCAAACGTTAAGAATGTCTGCAATTTCAATTCATGCAGATGTCCTTTGTCATTCATGTGACCAAAATTGGAAGGTATTTGAAGCTTGCGTGAATCACTTTTCAATTTCCCCACAGTGATTTACATCAGAAATGATTGAAAGCAATATGCGATGAAATCTGATATATATAATCAAAATATTCTCAACCGCAATAACCTACACCATATATATTCACAACCTCTTACAGTTTTGGGTCATGTCATTCAAGCCTTGGGTAGCCCCATCAACTTCAAACAGAAATATTTTGTTCCCATCTTGAGTTTAAGGTCCAACATTCATAAGCAGTTTTTGCTTGGTAGATATAAAAGGAACTGTCTAGTACAGGGGTAGGGAACCTTTTTCCATTGCAAGGCTGCATTTCAGAACATCATTGAGTTAAGTTTCCCACATTTAAATAGTCTAACATCAAAATTGTGCATGAAAAAAAAAATTCATTTGCCAGTTGAACTAAAAGTAAAGAAAACCAATTTTCCAATTTATTTTCACTTGATGTCATCAGAAAAATTGGGAAGCAAAATTATTTAAACAAAGGCATTCATTTTAGAAAGTGATTGCTATTTCAAAAATGGCTGAAGTTTCTCCATCTCTGTAGAGAATTACCAAACAACAGCGTAAGAGTCCTCAACTCTCTTACTAGGAAATAAAATCAAGAAATGAGCTTTGATTATTAGAATTCAAACATGTATTGTACTGATGTATATCTTTCTTCTACTTAGTATCTTTCATATAAAATCATTTACTATTTATATCTTCCTTTCATTTGTAAATACACAGATAAAAGTTGTAGCCTATACTGTACTAATAGTGGATAGCAGATGCAACACTAAAGGCAAACATATTGAACCTTCACTTTGAAAATGTACCAAATCATTCAGAACATATCTGTACCTCCAAAGCATTTTAAGTGTAATTAATATTTAATCCCTTGCCCATTTACTTATTTTGTTCTATTCACTTTGCCCGAATTAAGGATAACTCAATGACTAACTTTTTGGAATCACCCTCTACATACACACACACACACACACCCCAACATATATACATTTATGTAAATTTATATACACACAATGCTATAAAATTTACTTAAAAAACTCATAAATTATCTCAGTTCTTTCAAGAGTCTATTCCTTCAAAAATATCTTCATTGGGTGAATATATATATATATATATTTATGTATAAAAGTCAGATTTCTTCAACCAGCTTTGTTCACTGGTTCAACGCAATTAAGAATTCATAAAATAATTTAGTTAACTAGAAAAATCTAGTCAAGCTCATAACCCAACAAAACAAACACTGTTCTCTGAGCCATGTTTCACAGAGAGAGAGAGAGTAAAAACAGAAAAGTCCATAAATAAACAGTCAAAATGGCCAAAAAATGCGAGACCATTGCTCCCTAGAAAGAGGGATGACCATAAAAATGGTCTTTGAGTATTAAAATTTTTTAAGAATTATGAGTAACACAGGCAAAATGAAATCACTCACGTTTCTAATAATTAAAAAAATAAAATACTGTACACTTCCCATGGCAAGAGCCTTGTACTTCTAATCAATCCCCACTGGACCCCATTGGTGGTACTGGCTATTTATAAAGACTGATCAATGGGTTACTGAGGTGCCAAGTTAAGAGGTGATTCTGCCTCCCTCTTCACTTCCACCACTTCTCCTCCGTCCTCATCCAATTCTTTGGACAGCAAACCTTCCTCTACTTTGATAGCATTTGATGGTTTTCGGCAAGCAGATGGAGAGGGAGGAGGGGACGAAAGACTGTATCCTGCCAGGGGTTGCTTGTGGTTCAAACAATTAGCAAGCTGCTTCTGGGACGATTCATGAAGTTTTCCAAATTTCTCGGAAGAGGCATTTGTTGGAGTGTGGGAAGATGCCAAGGCTGCATTCAGGTGCTCTGAAAGACATTTGATTGAAGTAAATTAATATTTATTCAAAAAGAATAGCCTCCCCCAGAAATGAATACCCACAGTCAGTCTTCAAGAAAATAAAGTAGAAAAGGGAGAAAAATTGGAAGTTAGAAGGTTACCTGAAAATCTTCAACCCAAAAAGACTAAGAAAAAGTATTTGCTGAAAGAAAACACAAAGAAGGAAAGGAAAAACAAAATATCAGGTTTTAATTTCTTTGTTATCACATTGTAGTATACTCTCATTACTTGACACAAAAATATAGTGAAAAAGAAAAACAACAAAATAATATGCATAAGAAATCCAAGATAAATTAATAATATGTGCATGCAAACAATAAAGCTGTAATATATGAACTCACTAAACAAGAATTTCTTCATAAGACATACCCAAATTGCATTCCAGGTAGGAATACATTGTGTCTTAAAGGAGTTTTATTCTTTCAACATTAAATTCAGTTAGAATTTCAAACATGTATCTCAGTCTTGTAATAAAGACTGCTTAAAAGAGAACTATCCATTACTACAGAAATGATGTGGTAAGATTGCTATTCATTATGCAAAGCTTAAAACTCTGTGACAGAAGTGATAATGTTTAGGATTTTTCACAATTATCCTATACCAAGCCTCCACAACATATGGCCCATGTGACTGGCAATTGGTTTTTTAAATACTCATTTAAAAGTATTTGTTATTATTAGAAGAATGCATAAATTGAATATTGATTTTTGAACACTAAACACATTTATTACTATGTAATGCAAGCTGGCTTATAGTTGATAGTAATGGTTTCAAATAATATCTAATAAAAAAAATACGAGAACAGAACAAAAAGCCATTTAGAGGTAGAAGACTACCATTCATTAAACAAAGTTTAAAACATAAGGTGCCTCAGTAGCACAGCGACAGAGAGTCTGGGGGGTCATGGCTAACATAAAAATCAACTTACTTTATTTCTCCTTAAAAAATTGCATATCTTAGCCACCACAAATGCGTTAAGAGGAGATGATATAAAAAAAGTGCTTCAGACAGAGTTCTAGATACCCAGAGAATTCTTAATGGTGCAACAGATACCTTTGTGGTATGGGTTAGAGAAGAACCATTTTTGAATGAATGAATTTTCTGGCCTGTCATATAACAAATAAGGTAAGTTAGGTTTAATTTCTCTCTTCTCTCTATGAAAAAATAAAACCATTCTGGTGTCCAACCACAGACCACTCATAAGAGTATTATTATTATTACTTTATGAAGTATAGCCTTCCATAATAACCTAAGGTTTTCAATCGCAGTCAATTCAGGAAGTGACACAAAATGAATTTCAAGTTTCTTACATATTCCTAATGGACGAAAATTTGATGTACCCTGACATCGAATCAAGTATCAATTTGGAAGTAATTTACCTACAATATGAAACAACTCCACAAATCCTTTCTATGTACCGAGTAATAGCTATCTATCGTATCCGGAGGTACCACAAAGAAATATTGAAGTCCACAAGCTGTATTTATACAGATGAAATTTAAATTGTCCTAGCATCAAACACAGGAGGCAATGTCCATTTAAATTATATTTCAGAAGCTTCTCCATTAACTATCCCTGTTATTTCAAAGCAACATCCTAACGGGAAGTACCTCAAAATAGCATCTGAGCTTCCTGTACATTTCACATAGAGAAATATTTAACCTGCCCTGGCATCAAGTTGAAAGTGGTCACCCTGGAATATAAATAGTTAAGAATCATAATCACATTCTGAATTATAGCTTTCTGACTTTTTGGAAAGTGCCTATATAAAGATATTAATAAACAACCCTGTGTATTGTCGGAGGGCAAGGGATGATTCAGAGACAGCTCACGGATGAGGCATATTATCAACGATGATGCATCCCGAGCTGACTCTGGCAACCCTCACCCTCCTATGTTTCGGTGGTGCCCTTTGGGCCTTCCGAAAAGAATTAAAAGGAAGGCACAATTTGGACTCCGGGCCTTCAGCCCAACGATGCCTTAGAGTGAGCACCTTATCTCCGCGACCGCTCGGTCCTCAATCGGTTGGCCATGTTATCCGGTCCCTCGCTTATTTCATTTATATTCTGGTAACTGTAATAGCTCAATAAACGTTCGATCAACTTAGAGTAACGAT
>KZ308978.1:160384-211928 GCA_000376725.2 Ladona fulva
GTTACAAAATTATTCTAATATCTCTCCCTCAGGTTTGATGTGAAAATCGTATCGGAAAGTGGCTCAAAATATGTCAGAATTTCCTGTACATTTCTTATGGAGAAATACTTAATCTGCCCTGGTGTTGAACCAAGGATCAGTTTAGGAGTACTCAGGCTTGGATATGAAACACAACCTCAGATACACTTCATTTGCCAAATTACAGCAAATTCGCCTTTCAGTAAGTGCCCAGAAAAAATTTTGAAAATTACTTCCTTCACATCCCTAATGGACGCAATTACATGCATCCTAAAATCGAACCTGTGACCACTAGAGCAAAAACCTTCACGGCATATGACAAAAATCTATATCTTCTATCGATATTGCCATTTTCAACATTCTATCTTACCTGGAAATACCCTAACGAATATTTGAAAAATTGGTACACAAACTGTCCAAGCAACGAACCTGGGCTAGCAGGTCAAAAATCCTTAGGTGAAACAATTGGAAGGTAGATCTTCTACCCACTGTATGAATTTCAATGTTCTATCTTACCAGAAAATAACCTAAATGAATTTTTGAAAATTTTGTCACATGAATAGTCACTAGCATAGAACCTGAGGCCATTTGGAAAAAAATCCTTATGCCATACGATAGGAAGGTACATTTTCTAACGACTCACTGAATTTTACTGTTCTATCATAATACAAAATATGCTAAATGAATCTCTGAAAATGCGCTTAATGTATTTAAAGGGGAAAAGTTCTGCTTTTGGGGCTTCCTAGGATTGAACCCATGATATCTAGGATCGGTGCCTGCATTTTTCCTTAGCCTCAAACTCGGGGACTCTACACGAAATCTCCAGCTCTTGGAGGCTTTTTGTTTGGTCTCAGAATTAATATCCTATATACGTATATATTGTGCCATATAACAGCAATGTCCATGGCCTATTCTATTGCTAGACTCGGCACATTCAATCTTTCCCGCCTAGTCAGAGAGAGAGAGAAAAGCCGGTTGGCAGCCCGTTTATAAGTCACAAGACAACTATCTGTGAAGCGGAGATGCTTCATTTATATAGGGGAGTGCGGATGGATACACTGGAGCACCAAGTGAACAAACTGGTGGGAGATTATTTGATCGGAGCAAGGCCTACTGGTTCATTTCTGCTCTGAGTCAGGTGACCTCCACTATATCCCTCCTTTATTTTGAGAAAGGCAGTGGGGTAATGTGTAAGAGGGGAAGATGGCTTGTGTGAAGATGAATGCTGAACCTGAACTAATTAGTGTTCTCTTATCCTGCTGATGGACATTCATCCTCAGTATTGATTTGAGATATTCCTATATCCGAGTGTTTGTTGGACTTTGTGACCACAGCTGTTTTCTTGTTTGTTATTACCATGCAATCGAATTATATTGATTTTGTCATACTATCTCGGCTACGTTGTTCTATTCTCCTTGTTTTGGACCACACCGTTCGTCCGATTTGTGTTAAACTTTGCATACATGGTCTCTGAGACCTGGAAGGAAGTACTGTCACCTTTTTATTTGATAACTGTGCTGGGTTTGAACCAAGATCGTTCAGATAGATTTCCATAAAAAATACATGTAAAGTTAAATTTTATCGGTTACAGACTTTATTTCTTTTGCAAAATTAAAATAGAAGGAATAATTGTATAAAATCTAGATAAGTATCAAAAGAAGCAAAAGAATACAGATTCTTATTATTGTTGTAGAATATCACTTTTGTTTCAAAATTTCAAGAATATAGAGAAACTATACGAATATTTTACAAAATTTTGAGGTTGTAAACCACCAGTTCCCCTGACGACCAATACAATTGTTGATTCCGAGTTCATGTATTTTCCTATAAGAATGAATGTGTATTTAGGCCTATTTAGAAGCAACTGACGATATGAAGAGGAGGGAATTTTTCAGAGATTTAACTATTACAGTCATGAACAATTTGTAGTGATGAATTCCAGGGGTGACAAACATACGTAACACCATAATGAATTAATGGAGATGAATGAGTAGCTTTTCATCTATCAATTCAGACTATTGACATATTTTACAATTAGAACCATAAGTTGAAAATCTTGCAAAATGGCACATTAACTTGAGACAAGTTTCATAAGAATGAAATTCCATAAAGATTTACATTCTTATCCTTGACTGTAGATTTTGGCTTTGAACTTTGATTAGAAATTTTTGTTTTCAATAACCTGTCACATTGGACTAAACTAAGATGCGAAATGTTATTTTCTCTTACGTACAAATAGGTATACTGTATTTAATCCGACTTCTATTCTCCCCGTTGAGAATCAACGGGCACTTCAGCTAGTCTCTAAATAATTTAGAAAAAATAAGCTTGGTCCATTTTTTTCTACACGTGTAAAGAGGACAGAAACCAGGCATCACCTTTTCAACTTTTTCAATTGAATTCACAATTAACTTTACTCTCTTTGGTGTCAGAAAAATTTAAAGGAATGTCTTTTCTTTAGCACAAGCTGAACAAAAGCTTTCACAACCCCTAATGTTTGTTTCTACTCTCACATTGATCATCTTTAAATGGTCTGAAATTCACATGAAACAATAGAGCAAATAAGGTACTGTCAAATTCCTCCATTGCTCATTGACTTCTGATGAATAATCTTATGACAGTGGCTTCCACTGAAGATTTTTCTGGCAGTAAACTTTTAAAAGCATAACTCATTCACTCACCTCCATTTCCTAAACTAGGAATTGATACAGAATCTTCAAGTTACAGCAATGGTAAATCATGTCCCATTTTAGGGACAATTCTGACACCAAGATATGTGACAATATTTACAAAATTGATGTGATTATTACTTATCTCAGCTATTGGGTTACACAATTTGCTGCGATCAAAAGTTTTATCAGTGTTAAATACAAAAGAATTTTCACATAGCCATTTCCATAAGTTGTCATTACAGAAATGGCTATGTGAAAATTTTCATGTATTATACATTGAACATTGCATTAAAACTACTTGTATTAATTTCAACAAATCATGTAACCCAACAGCTGAGATAAATGATAATCACATCAATTTTGTTAATAGTGTCACATTTCTTGACGTCAGTGTAAAAATTGTCCATAAAATGGTCAACTCATGTAAATAATTTGTTAAGTAAGCTCAGCAAAGTGATCTATCAGTTAAGGTTTTTAAGAAATAGTACACCCAGTTCCACATAAATCTTACCACCTTGGACACAGGGGCAGTGAGCTTTGGGTGAGTGAGCTTTGAGAAGACAGAGATAGATAGAGAGAGAGAGGTAAAACATGGAGGAGTCCTAGCTCCACTTGCAGTGTTTGCGTGGATTTTTTGTTATTAATATTACCATCATTTATTAGTATCAATGGTTTGTTGGCATTAACGTAGCAGAATAGTATTATACCAACACCGATGTCGGAATGCAAGAATTCAGTGGTTTAAAATTGGTTGTTATGATTTCGTCTCATATATATATATGAGTAAAAGTTGCTTGCATACTGCAAGCTTAATGTAAGATACATTAACTAAGGCATTACACACCTTTTGATCCACTCCTCCTTCCATACACCGAGTTCTATGCACCAAATACAATAACCTAAACGAATTATCCATAATACGTGCATGAAAAATGTCCTAGCATCGAACCTGGGTCTATGAGGACAAATATTCTTACAGCATACCATAGAAATCCCTATCTTCTATAGATGTGGCAAATTTCAACCTTCTACCTGACCGGGAAATCCCGTAACAAATTTTTGAAAATTCGGTCATTCATATGGTCCTGGGATCGAACCTGGGCCTTTAGGCCAAAAATCTTTATGGCATATGATAGGCAATCATCCATTCTAACAACACCGTGAATTGCAAGTTTCTATCTTAACGGAAAATACCCTAAATGAATTCATGAACTTCAGACAGAAAAACGGCCCTAGCATCGAACTAAGGATGCTCAGGGTAAAAACCTCTATGTATACTATAGAGGTGTTTGTGCTCTATCGATGACGTGAATTTGAACGTTCTATCTTACCTACAAATACCCGAAATGATTTCCTGAAAGTTTTGCAATAAGAATTAACCTAGCATCGAACCAGGGGCCATTAGGGATAAATCTTTTGCGGCAAATGGAAGATAAAATCATTATCTAACGATTCCGTAAATTTCAACATTCTATCTTTACGCAAAGTACGCTAAATGAATTTTTGAAAATGCGCTCAATGCATTCTTATGGGAAAATGGTCGTTTTTGGGTCCTCCTAGAATCGAACCCATGATGCGTAGAATGGATGTCCGCCTCTTTCCTAGATGTCCTTTATATATAGATGACTCTTTAACTAATTAGTTTATGCAAATCACCATTTCTTAATTGATTATGAGTTTCAAGTTCATTTTAATAGCAAAAGATAGAGAAACAAAATCCGATGAGATGCACCTAAATATGTAAAAAATTATCTTAGAATTCAAGTTTTCTAAAGGTCTAATTTCATCTGCAATAATCTTTCTTTAGGGAAAAAAAAAAGATCCAATCCAAGCAAATGAGGGTCTTTGACATATTATTTCAACCATGTTTCTTATAATTAATGGGACTTGTTTAATTTAGATCTTTTTAACTACACTAAAGTATTAGTTGGAAGCAATTCACCCTTCTCTTCCCCTTGTCATATTATTGCCAGCGACTTGTGAAATAGCTAAGGGAGTCATTTCCATTCATTGGTAAACAGTCATGTCTCCAAATTCCAGTGGTTACATAGCTTGCTTGAGGTGTACTGGAATCTAAGCACCTGTCAAACTATTATGAAATACTATTACTTTCAATCAGGGAATAATTTTAGTGTAATGATTGAGAATTTCAGAAATTCAATTAACATTTAATTGTAGAAAAGATTCTTGGGTTTCCACCCAGGTAAGTTGTCTTGATATTATCGCCAATGTTTCAATGACTGACTGACATCTTCCTCAGGGCTTAGTTGATGATGGAGAAGATGAAAGAGTCAGCCATTGAAACATTGGCAATAATGTCAAGACAACTTATCTGGGTGGAAACCCAAGAATCTTTTCTACAATTAATACACCAGAAAAGCTTAAAATCTTAACATGTGACGGCACCCGGAAAATTTTCAGCTGTCCTCTGCGTAGTTCTTTTCAGTAACTAACCTTAGATGGCTGTATGTNTTGGCCATGTTATCCGGTCTCTCGCTTATTTCATTTATATTCTGGTAACTGTAATAGCTCAATAAACGTTCGATCAACTTAAGAGTAACGATCATCAATGTCTTTACGACAGTATTTTAAATAAAATATACAGGGCAAAATTGAATTGAACCATCCTAGCATCGAACCCAAGATATCTGCAGTAATTATCCATTCATATTACCATTTAGAAGCCTTGCCAGTAAGTATCCCTGTTATTTCAAAGTGACATACTATTGGGAAGTACCTCAAAACACTATCCAAGTTTCCTGTATATTTCATATAAAGAAATAAACCTGCCCTATCATTGAGTAATGGACCAATTAGGAAGATGTCAACCATGAATATAAAATATATTCATGCATGCTATGCACCTGATGATATTCAGGTATCTGTCTTTTTGGGAGGTACCCCAAAAATTTATTCCACTTAAAACCCTATCCTGATTATATTGTGGGTTTTCACTTGGCGTTCTGAAAAGCATTTCTAGTGAGTTTTACTGTATAAGCACAATGTTTCAAAAATTATTAAATTGATAACTTTTTTTACAACAAATAATTAGTGACATTACTTTTAATTGCGAGTAACTTAATTATTAATTAAATTCATATTCCCTCAACTTTTACACTTGTTTGCACAATATTACAAAACTGAGAGTCATCATACAAGGCTTATAAAGAGTGATCACAGAAGAAGTAATGTCTTTTTCTGTACCTTAATAAGAGTTACTTTATTCTAAAGCTATTCAATCAATTCAACGTGAACTACATACATTTTTTGTTTTATTTACTTTCAGTATGGTAATTTAGGAATTCCATTTATCAATCTGCGATAGCACATGCCTTAAGGGAATCTCCACCTATCCTTATTGAATAAAACAGTGGTTTAAAAATAGACAAAATACCAATACCTTGACACAGAATGAGTATGTTGTTGGAAATATCATTTTACAAGAACAGAGTGAATAGAAAAACCAATACTAAAGCCACGACCATTACACCCTAATTTTGGAGACTCTCTCAAATGGTTTTTTATTCAAATACTTGGATTGCAGCAGTGTAGTGAAGCAATATCTTTTATTTTGGCCTTTGTTAGCTACCCTTAACAAACATCCAATTGAATGCATCCTAGGAACTGTTTCCTTCTTTTTGTGTGAAGAACCCGACTATCTCACTAAGGATTAATCAAGACATCACTCCTGGGTATCAGAGGTTTGATCCTAGAAGGCCTCAAACAGGGTACATTTTGCGATTTTGTGCATTGTGAGCATTTTCAATGAATGTTTTTCCGCTAAATGAAAAGCATCACAGATTTTTTTGCATGAACACCCCAAGCATCACACTAGAGAATTGAGATTTCTCTCCTAGATAGTATGGGTTTGATCCTAGAAGGCCCCAAAAATGGCACTTATCATGTTTGTATGTACATAGCAAAATTATAAAAATTTTCTTTTTGCTTTTTCTGTTAAGATAGAGACACTTTCTGAGGCTAAAAGAAAAGTGCCACTGAGCAGGTGATTATTTTGTGTAATGACCCCAACCAGAAGAGAAATTGCTCCCGACTCATAGGTTTGATCCTATAAGGTACTTTTTGCGATTTTGTACATAGCAGGAGTTTTCAGAAATTGGTTTTGGGCATTTTCCATTAAGCTCCTCTTTACTTCAAGCTGAATTCACGACGAGATTTCGGTTCAGTTAGTTCTAGCTTTGACCACTGTCAAGGCTGGAAACCTTCCCCTCGTATAAATGGTGTAGGTAAGGAGGAGGGCGAAGTTGGTGGTGGGAAAGCTTATCAGTTTAAAGGCCTGAACCTATAGAGTAAGGGTAACATAGATTATTTACCACCTGGAAATCTTGTATGCAGCAATTTTTGTTCTGCTGCACTCTATTTGCACTCAATTATTGATGTTATTTTGATAAATATTCTTACAAACAAGCATTTTTACGATACCTCAGCATTATTTCTACACTGTGCAATGTATTGAAAGCAAACCAAGCAAAGGCACTCTGAAGAATGTCATTCCCATAAAGTATTATAAAAATTATCTTTAGAAAGATTTTTTAATATGTATGTGAAAAAGTAGCTGGAGACTACATTTCTCAATGCCAGTAACTCTTGGCAATACCATAGATTTCCATAAGAAGAAGAAGACCAATCTCCAAAATTATTAACAGGAAAAATAATAACATTGGAGGAAGGTGGATGAAA
Organism: Ladona fulva; assembly: GCA_000376725.2. NCBI lineage: Eukaryota > Metazoa > Arthropoda > Insecta > Odonata > Libellulidae > Ladona > Ladona fulva. The sequence goes on from KZ308978.1 coordinate 167,773, forward strand.
TGGAGTAGATTTTCATACCAAGGAAGATTGTGATCCTTGAAAGGTTGCCTATATAATTGGTCAAAGACAACTGCAACTAATTCTCACTTCCCTAGAAAGTATAATTTTTTTCATTTGCTTTCAATTATGATAGTATTGGACCTGTATTAAATTGCACCATGCTGTCTAGAATTACTTTTACTGTATGATGAAAGTTTTCCAAATCAGTTTTGATAACTTTCTTTTTCTATGCTAAAGTTGCAACAGCATTTGCAGTTTCCCATAAGAAATACATGGGGCCATAAGATTAACATTGTGTCTTCATAATGTTTCACAGACTTTAGTTGAGCTTGCTATTAATTTGTTTCTGAGAATTATCATTTTAAATTGTTTAATTTTAGCAAAGATGTTTCTGTAAATATTAAACATACATGAGTTGAAGATAAAATACTTACTCTCCATTGCAGAATTAGAGAGAGCAGAGGACTGGGTGGTAGATTCATACTGAGACAACCTGCACTCCTTTGCAGAATTACTTTGAAGATCAGCTTCATTTTCAACTCCATTGTTTGCACTGACTTTATCCACTTTGGCAATGTTGATGGCTCTGTGTATCCTCTTCTTCTTGGGTCCTGCGTCTCCCTCATCACCACCACTCATACCTCCACCATCTCCTGGTTTAGGCCTCCTACGCCTTGTATGAATAGTGTCACGGCGCATAGTAACTGGACGGTTTACTCCATGCAGCTTGAAATACAAGCCACATGCATTACACACAGTCTCCCCACCATTGTTGCGCCTCCATATGGTGGTTGTTCTTGTGCCACAGTTGCTGCAGCTTGAATCCATTCTTTTGGATGTATAATTCTGAAAAATAAAATCACTCTGTGAAGTAACCTCTATATATCTAACATGACATTGATAAACCAATAATACTAGGTAATAATAATACTAGGTACAACCAGTTACATATATATGCTTAATTTAAGATGGATTAGTTATGAAATAATACACCAGCTGCAATACACCAACTGCCACACACCGCATACCATGCACCATATATCATGTACCGTCTGCCATACACCTCCTGTCATACACCGCCTGCCATACTTTACTGGCAATTTGCGGAGATTTACAGATCTAACCCTATCTGACTGGTTTTAAGACAACACCATATTCGGAAGTGCTATTTATGATCTATAGGGAAGATAATAATACACCCACTGACATACGCCAATGCATTTGCGATATTTGGCCAATTTTATTACAGCTTTGATGCTGCTAAAAGGCTAATATTTAATTATCAAGGTAGAATCTAAACAGGAAGTAGCTAAAAATATTATACGAATTGCCTGTACATTCCTTACTGAGTAACAACTAACGTGCCCTAGCATCGAACCAATGAATTTTAGAAGTTCTTAAACTTGTTTAAGAGCCATAATCATTAGTTCTATCTATTTTATGCAGTTTAGCAATTTTGTTTTTCGGAAAAGTATTTGAAAAAGCCACCCTGTGTTAACCTTATGGGAGAAATATGATCCGTCCTGGCATCGAACTAAGAGTACTCACGGTAAAACTCCATTCATATTACGGTTACAAAATTATTCTAATATCTCTCCCTCAGGTTTGATGTGAAAATCGTATCGGAAAGTGGCTCAAAATATGTCAGAATTTCCTGTACATTTCTTATGGAGAAATACTTAATCTGCCCTGGTGTTGAACCAAGGATCAGTTTAGGAGTACTCAGGCTTGGATATGAAACACAACCTCAGATACACTTCATTTGCCAAATTACAGCAAATTCGCCTTTCAGTAAGTGCCCAGAAAAAATTTTGAAAATTACTTCCTTCACATCCCTAATGGACGCAATTACATGCATCCTAAAATCGAACCTGTGACCACTAGAGCAAAAATCTTCACGGCATATGACAAAAATCTATATCTTCTATCGATATTGCCATTTTCAACATTCTATCTTACCTGGAAATACCCTAACGAATATTTGAAAAATTGGTACACAAACTGTCCAAGCAACGAACCTGGGCTAGCAGGTCAAAAATCCTTAGGTGAAACAATTGGAAGGTAGATCTTCTACCCACTGTATGAATTTCAATGTTCTATCTTACCAGAAAATAACCTAAATGAATTTTTGAAAATTTTGTCACATGAATAGTCCTAGCATAGAACCTGAGGCCATTTGGAAAAAAATCCTTATGCCATACGATAGGAAGGTACATTTTCTAACGACTCACTGAATTTTACTGTTCTATCATAATACAAAATATGCTAAATGAATCTCTGAAAATGCGCTTAATGTATTTAAAGGGGAAAAGTTCTGCTTTTGGGGCTTCCTAGGATTGAACCCATGATATCTAGGATCGGTGCCTGCATTTTTCCTTAGCCTCAAACTCGGGGACTCTACACGAAATCTCCAGCTCTTGGAGGCTTTTTGTTTGGTCTCAGAATTAATATCCTATATACGTATATATTGTGCCATATAACAGCAATGTCCATGGCCTATTCTATTGCTAGACTCGGCACATTCAATCTTTCCCGCCTAGTCAGAGAGAGAGAGAAAAGCCGGTTGGCAGCCCGTTTATAAGTCACAAGACAACTATCTGTGAAGCGGAGATGCTTCATTTATATAGGGGAGTGCGGATGGATACACTGGAGCACCAAGTGAACAAACTGGTGGGAGATTATTTGATCGGAGCAAGGCCTACTGGTTCATTTCTGCTCTGAGTCAGGTGACCTCCACTATATCCCTCCTTTATTTTGAGAAAGGCAGTGGGGTAATGTGTAAGAGGGGAAGATGGCTTGTGTGAAGATGAATGCTGAACCTGAACTAATTAGTGTTCTCTTATCCTGCTGATGGACATTCATCCTCAGTATTGATTTGAGATATTCCTATATCCGAGTGTTTGTTGGACTTTGTGACCACAGCTGTTTTCTTGTTGTTATTACCATGCAATCGAATTATATTGATTTTGTCATACTATCTCGGCTACGTTGTTCTATTCTCCTTGTTTTGGACCACACCGTTCGTCCGATTTGTGTTAAACTTTGCATACATGGTCTCTGAGACCTGGAAGGAAGTACTGTCACCTTTTTATTTGATAATTGTGCTGGGTTTGAACCAAGATCGTTCAGATAGATTTCCATAAAAAATACATGTAAAGTTAAATTTTATCGGTTACAGACTTTATTTCTTTTGCAAAATTAAAATAGAAGGAATAATTGTATAAAATCTAGATAAGTATCAAAAGAAGCAAAAGAATACAGATTCTTATTATTGTTGTAGAATATCACTTTTGTTTCAAAATTTCAAGAATATAGAGAAACTATACGAATATTTTACAAAATTTTGAGGTTGTAAACCACCAGTTCCCCTGACGACCAATACAATTGTTGATTCCGAGTTCATGTATTTTCCTATAAGAATGAATGTGTATTTAGGCCTATTTAGAAGCAACTGACGATATGAAGAGGAGGGAATTTTTCAGAGATTTAACTATTACAGTCATGAACAATTTGTAGTGATGAATTCCAGGGGTGACAAACATACGTAACACCATAATGAATTAATGGAGATGAATGAGTAGCTTTTCATCTATCAATTCAGACTATTGACATATTTTACAATTAGAACCATAAGTTGAAAATCTTGCAAAATGGCACATTAACTTGAGACAAGTTTCATAAGAATGAAATTCCATAAAGATTTACATTCTTATCCTTGACTGTAGATTTTGGCTTTGAACTTTGATTAGAAATTTTTGTTTTCAATAACCTGTCACATTGGACTAAACTAAGATGCGAAATGTTATTTTCTCTTACGTACAAATAGGTATACTGTATTTAATCCGACTTCTATTCTCCCCGTTGAGAATCAACGGGCACTTCAGCTAGTCTCTAAATAATTTAGAAAAAATAAGCTTGGTCCATTTTTTTCTACACGTGTAAAGAGGACAGAAACCAGGCATCACCTTTTCAACTTTTTCAATTGAATTCACAATTAACTTTACTCTCTTTGGTGTCAGAAAAATTTAAAGGAATGTCTTTTCTTTAGCACAAGCTGAACAAAAGCTTTCACAACCCCTAATGTTTGTTTCTACTCTCACATTGATCATCTTTAAATGGTCTGAAATTCACATGAAACAATAGAGCAAATAAGGTACTGTCAAATTCCTCCATTGCTCATTGACTTCTGATGAATAATCTTATGACAGTGGCTTCCACTGAAGATTTTTCTGGCAGTAAACTCTTTTAAAAGCATAACTCATTCACTCACCTCCATTTCCTAAACTAGGAATTGATGCAGAATCTTCAAGTTACAGCAATGGTAAATCATGTCCCATTTTAGGGACAATTCTGACACCAAGATATGTGACAATATTTACAAAATTGATGTGATTATTACTTATCTCAGCTATTGGGTTACACAATTTGCTGCGATCAAAAGTTTTATCAGTGTTAAATACAAAAGAATTTTCACATAGCCATTTCCATAAGTTGTCATTACAGATATGGCTATGTGAAAATTTTCATGTATTATACATTGAACATTGCATTAAAACTACTTGTATTAATTTCAACAAATCATGTAACCCAACAGCTGAGATAAATGATAATCACATCAATTTTGTTAATAGTGTCACATTTCTTGACGTCAGTGTAAAAATTGTCCATAAAATGGTCAACTCATGTAAATAATTTGTTAAGTAAGCTCAGCAAAGTGATCTATCAGTTAAGGTTTTTAAGAAATAGTACACCCAGTTCCACATAAATCTTACCACCTTGGACACAGGGGCAGTGAGCTTTGGGTGAGTGAGCTTTGAGAAGACAGAGATAGATAGAGAGAGAGAGGTAAAACATGGAGGAGTCCTAGCTCCACTTGCAGTGTTTGCGTGGATTTTTTGTTATTAATATTACCATCATTTATTAGTATCAATGGTTTGTTGGCATTAACGTAGCAGAATAGTATTATACCAACACCGATGTCGGAATGCAAGAATTCAGTGGTTTAAAATTGGTTGTTATGATTTCGTCTCATATATATATATGAGTAAAAGTTGCTTGCATACTGCAAGCTTAATGTAAGATACATTAACTAAGGCATTACACACCTTTTGATCCACTCCTCCTTCCATACACCAAGTTCTATGCACCAAATACAATAACCTAAACGAATTATCCATAATACGTGCATGAAAAATGTCCTAGCATCGAACCTGGGTCTATGAGGACAAATATTCTTACAGCATACCATAGAAATCCCTATCTTCTATAGATGTGGCGAATTTCAACCTTCTACCTGACCGGGAAATCCCGTAACAAATTTTTGAAAATTCGGTCATTCATATGGTCCTGGGATCGAACCTGGGCCTTTAGGCCAAAAATCTTTATGGCATATGATAGGCAATCATCCATTCTAACAACACCGTGAATTGCAAGTTTCTATCTTAACGGAAAATACCCTAAATGAATTCATGAACTTCAGACAGAAAAACGGCCCTAGCATCGAACTAAGGATGCTCAGGGTAAAAACCTCTATGTATACTATAGAGGTGTTTGTGCTCTATCGATGACGTGAATTTGAACGTTCTATCTTACCTACAAATACCCGAAATGATTTCCTGAAAGTTTTGCAATAAGAATTAACCTAGCATCGAACCAGGGGCCATTAGGGATAAATCTTTTGCGGCAAATGGAAGATAAAATCATTATCTAACGATTCCGTAAATTTCAACATTCTATCTTTACGCAAAGTACGCTAAATGAATTTTTGAAAATGTGCTCAATGCATTCTTATGGGAAAATGGTCGTTTTTGGGTCCTCCTAGAATCGAACCCATGATGCGTAGAATGGATGTCCGCCTCTTTCCTAGATGTCCTTTATATATAGATGACTCTTTAACTAATTAGTTTATGCAAATCACCATTTCTTAATTGATTATGAGTTTCAAGTTCATTTTAATAGCAAAAGATAGAGAAACAAAATCCGATGAGATGCACCTAAATATGTAAAAAATTATCTTAGAATTCAAGTTTTCTAAAGGTCTAATTTCATCTGCAATAATCTTTCTTTAGGGAAAAAAAAAAGATCCAATCCAAGCAAATGAGGGTCTTTGACATATTATTTCAACCATGTTTCTTATAATTAATGGGACTTGTTTAATTTAGATCTTTTTAACTACACTAAAGTATTAGTTGGAAGCAATTCACCCTTCTCTTCCCCTTGTCATATTATTGCCAGCGACTTGTGAAATAGCTAAGGGAGTCATTTCCATTCATTGGTAAACAGTCATGTCTCCAAATTCCAGTGGTTACATAGCTTGCTTGAGGTGTACTGGAATCTAAGCACCTGTCAAACTATTATGAAATACTATTACTTTCAATCAGGGAATAATTTTAGTGTAATGATTGAGAATTTCAGAAATTCAATTAACATTTAATTGTAGAAAAGATTCTTGGGTTTCCACCCAGGTAAGTTGTCTTGATATTATCGCCAATGTTTCAATGACTGACTGACATCTTCCTCAGGGCTTAGTTGATGATGGAGAAGATGAAAGAGTCAGCCATTGAAACATTGGCAATAATGTCAAGACAACTTATCTGGGTGGAAACCCAAGAATCTTTTCTACAATTAATACACCAGAAAAGCTTAAAATCTTAACATGTGACGGCACCCGGAAAATTTTCAGCTGTCCTCTGCGTAGTTCTTTTCAGTAACTAACCTTAGATGGCTGTATGTTGTTCATGGCTATATCTTTTTATTCTGATATAATTCCCAGGTAGTGTCAAATTTTAACTAATAATTTCTAAATCTGTGAACTATAAGACATTTCTTTTTTAGGGAATACTTAAAGAAATGTGAGATTGATTTAAATGTATCAGAAAATACATTTTGCCAAGTTACTGAAGGAATTTAAAAGGTTTCTATGAAAGAATTAGAACTAATCTTACAGTTTTAACATATTATCAGCTGCTTTGAATTTTTTCTAATTATTAGGTGTGTTATTTCTATCACTGAAGATTTATGTGAAGGTCTCAACTGCCTCAAATGGTTGGTGCAGTTGATGAAAATGCATTATTTTTAAAAGTTGCTTTATCCAAATAGAGAATCATGACTGAAACACGGTAGATTTTAATTCAATAAATATTCAAAATCAACCCTTCTGACATATACCATACATCATCGCCTGTAGGGCCTTATCTGCAGATTTTCATTTGCTATAAGTCACCTTACAATTGTTCTGATTTGATTTTTTACTGCTACATTCTTGCAATCTCTGAACAGCTCTGACTTTAGCACTTGGCCTCTGCAAGGATTGCTCTTCATAATCCCTTGCTCACTGCTGATACATGGAAAACCACATTCTAAGCAAAACAAAAAGGGGAAACAAAAACCTCTCTCAATCTCCTTGGGTCTATTGTGTTGAACTGTTTCACTATCTTTAGAAGAATCATTTCCTCCACATTTATGTTTGGTATCTTTTTTAAGTCTCTCCTTATTACTTCCTAAGTTTCATAAGGGTGCCTCTATCTCTGACTGCTCTCAGGCATTTCATGGAATTCACTTGGTGAGGTTCTGTTTTCTTTTGAGTTTTGAATGAGTGAGTAGTGTACCTTACCCTCAGATTGATGGTTTCTTTCCTGATGAGTTGAAGCTCAAGATTTTTTGGTGAAAATGTTGTAATGGGGTCTACAAGATGTCATTCTTTTTTGAGTGAATAAGAAATTCAAAATCTCATTGTAAATGAAGGGTAAGAGTGTGAAAGGCGATAACATTTTGATAGTGAAGGTGATTTACAGGTGGAAGATCAGAGCTCGCATAGCAAAGATGAAAGTGGTGATGGTGTAGGTATGGCTAGTGATTTTCTTTCCTATTTGGTTTGGGATGATTTTGAAGAAAGTAGCATTCCATAAAAAATCCTGGTAAATGTGGTCCATCAATGCTATTGTTCTCGAGCCTTTTACAAATATTTTGTACCAACATCTAATTGAAAAATTGTTTTGGAGACCAAATGATATGCAAACTATTATTTAGAAGTAAGTATTCTCTTGATCGTGACTGAACAAGAAGAGAGTTGGTGTGGGGAAATTTATGAGTAATTAGGGTTGATAATTTGATGATAAATATAGATTCAATGAAAAAAAAGAAAACTTTGAGAAGTGCACACTCAAAATGAATAACAAATGTATGTAAAGAGAGCACAAACCTGCCTCTGCTGCTTCACAGCCATTACACCACACCATGGGGCCCCACGGCGATTTAGCTTGGTGAGATAGGCTCCCACAGGAACATGACAAGCTATTTGAGTAGCCACTCTCAAACCAGGATTGCCATCTTGTTCCACAGCTCCTTCTCCGGCAGAATCCTGATATCGCTTTCCAAACTCCAAAGGGCTGTCAACCTGTCCATAAGGTTGACTCACATCTGTTGGAAACATGCCTTCTTGTCTACTCGCAGCAGCCACTGCTGCAGCTGCAAGCAGAGTGTTCCGAGTTGCCATCATTTCAGCCATTGCTGTTGCCATTGACAGTGGCTGAGGTGTACTTGCTCCTCTGGTTGCACTACCATCTCCGCTACTGATGCCCTGTCTCCGTGAGATGAGTGAATGCTGAAGAGAAGCTTGGCCTCTGGATGTATTTGAGCCCAAAGCTCCAAGCTGACGACAAGCTATGAATGTTCGAAGATCACAGGGTTCTCGTGGAAAATCTTCCTCGGTTTCTTCAACAGGGCTGATGCAAGAAAGAATAAGGAAGAGTAAAATAGATACAGTAACTAATTATGGAGAGATAAAATGAAACAGACTAAAGATGCACAGAACATCAATCAGTGGGCATTATAAGGACATAAATATCTACGAAGATAAAAGAGCTTTGGAAACAGCCAAAAAACATCAATTGTGTGAGCTTTAAATTGACAGTATTCCATTAAAAGGCAGAGAGATAACTAAAAGGATTTCTTTAAACTAAACAATTTACACCTGAAGATGATGTTGTGCACTGAAACCTGGGAGATGCTGTCAGTTGTACAGGTGATTCTGTTATTAATAAATCCCTTCATTTTACTCTCTGATTTCTAGTCTAATTTAATGGTAGCCTAATGAAGAACATCTCACTACCATAAAGGGAAGAATTAATCTAATTAAAGATGGCAGAAATACAGGAACATTAGAGGGAAAAGGATTTTTCCAGAATGTGAAACATTTTATCTGCATTAGAAAAGCACTAAACTAATTTTAAGTGATTAGGTAGTAGCTTCTGGGATCCTCTGCAAGAAAAGTGTATTTAAGTCTTATGTTTCACCCACATTGCACAAGGGGGCTCATTCAAAGGCCAACTTTAATTTGCAGATATGTATATTATTCAATGAAATTCATTATATTAAAATCGTTACAGATAATTCAGCATAGATGATAAGTGAGATAAGATGGTGAAATACTGTTCTTAAGACGAATGACCTCAATGCTCCCTTATCTTCTTGAATGGAACAATTTCATTCATTTTCATTTGATAGATGTAACTTTCACTTGCCATTCATGGCTGTGCCAACATGTAAGCTACTGAAATGAGCAAGTTATGGCTTTGATAATTCCTAACTGAATTCTATGAAAAGTGTTATTCATAGGTTCATTGAGCTGCAATTACATACACTTGTTCAATTTATAGCATTTAAACTCCCTAAGGAAAGCAAGGGAAAATGATGCATTTCTTTTCATCTATACTAGTAATTCCATTTATTATTTACATCAACTTTCCCCTAGAAATCTCAGAATTAGTAAAGTTTTCCAGATGAGGAAAAGTTTTTGAAGTGGCATTCTAGACCCACATATGGAATGTGAAATTCCATTGAGTTACTCCAGACACTGTGTCTTTTGCACATGGAAGGCTGAAAACCATCACAGGAATCGTCCCATTATGGTCATAAGAGAGGGATTTCAGTTCTGGAGCCTCTCTAGGCCAAGTTCCATGCAAGCATTTTGTCTCTCCATGCTATTACAGTGGCAGGAAAAAAAACCATTGCTAACTAAATTGCAAAAGCATTATTTTTAGCTGAAATTAAACTTATTCCCAAATCAATTATTAATACTGTTAGTCTATCAATATCTGCTTATTGTGTCAATACATCAAATATGGTGATGAGTGTCTTTGTTAATAAGAATGGAAATTATAATTCATAATCACAGAAAAAATGTTCAAATTAAAAAAAATAAATATGAACAAAAATTTTTATCCCACTTTTATTGGAAATATTAGACACTATCCAGGAAAATAAAAAAAAGGTTGAAATGACAACCTTGGGGTGTGAGTTCAAGCAATTGGACTCAGATTTGATACTGATATCAAACTGTAAATGAAAAGTAATTTGTCTTTTCTCTTTATTTTTTCTTAATTGATCTTCAGTCAGAAGGCTGCTTACAGCCTTATCCTTTTCACAATTAGCAACCTAAAGCTAAAGTGATAAGTGTGATGATTTACCATTACTTTCTTCACTAAATGTTGTGAGAGGAACAATATCAAACAAGTGCAGCTTAATGATTCTACGAGTAAAAATCATAAAATAAGACGTGAGACAGATAAGTGCCATACCAACCTCCAGAGCTTTCGTCTTAACACTGCCATAAAAGTGACAGAAGAAGATATTTTGCACTACTACACCAAAAGACGAATGAATTCAGTTCATATAATTATCCTATTGATAAACAAACCTCTAAGAACTCACATGAGCACAGCACTAAGCAATTGGCAACGGCCAACTAATCATGAATAGCACCAGAAAGACGTAATAATTTTATCAATGAACTTAATCATAATTTCCCCATAATTTCTGTAAAAACAGAGATCGACATACTAAACATTTTAAATAATACTCAATTTATAAAATTTTTGTTTTCAGGGAAGAAAGACAACAGATAAAAACAGGCTTTTCACCTCACAAAGGACGCAAGCACCCGTGATTTCATTACGTAGTTTAAACGCTGATAATTCCACAATAAACACATTCGCTCGATGGGAATGAACCAAGTCAAACCTTTCACTATGCTGCCGGTCATCATCTTCATTTTCTTCTTCATCATCGTATCTATCCATCTTCAATCCTTCGAAGCTCGTATGGTTTGAAGGAGATTCCTGCAAAATACCCTTATCATCGGTGTCGGATGAGTAGTCCTTCACAGTTACTTGCTCCATGTTTGAATCGTCAAAAGCTCCATCATTACTTCTCTCGAGCTCACTGTTCTCACTGTCAGTCCGTAACTGCAAACCTGATGGGATTTCACTTTCATCTCCTTCTTCATCTACACTGCATTGTTGATTTTCACTAACTTCTCCAACATTATCCTCTTCCTTAACTGAGTTGCTGCAGTCGCTGGTTGTGGGATCTCCCTCAACCCTCGAGTCAAACTGAAATTTAGTAAACATTAAGCTAACGATATATCAAGGCAATCCCACACTTAATCATCAATTGAAATTACTAACCTGAGCTTGCTGAGGAAAGTGCTCAGTGTAACTTAAATACTGCTTTAAGATCATATCAGATTTCCTCGATACTTCCCTGAAGTCATACAACACATCTAACTTATAAACGCAACGGTGACATATTAATCTTGGTAGAAGGTCTCCTTCCGATACCTTCAAAAGGAAAAATGAATTTGGAGAATTTTAACCTTCCGTCAATATTTTATTCAATATAAGTAAAAATTGTGTTTACTGCAGTAGCAACAAGCTGATCATTATTTTTAGGCAACAGGCCGAGATCAGTGTAACTGACGTGTCAATGATAATCCGCATCACAAATACACAATGCTAAATTTAATTGCATAATTAAATGCTGTTATAGTCTTTGAACGTTACTTACCAATATAGACAGACACGTCATTATTTTCAATGGAAAGTTACGCTGAGCTCCGTCATCAAATATAGACAATTTCACACCATCGCAAGATAAACAAAGTCGACAGAGTTCATAAAATTTAGAGGGCACACTGCACATTTTGATGATTATTTCTTTTTATAATTCATGAAATTTAAAACCTTCGAGCGGTTTTAATGCCATTCACAATCACGGAAGCTACCGCCACTACGTTGACAAGTTCGGCAGAATTTTTTTGTCATCAACTCCGTTCATTGTACAGTACGGTGACTAAAGTACTATATACAACATCCTATTGGCCGCAGAGAAAAACGCTACTTTTTGTTCTTGTTGATTAAGTAGACTTCGCGTAATTCTTACTTCGGTTAATTATTTACTATTTAAGTTTATCAAGAAAATTTCAAAAGTAATGTTAACAATTCCAAATTATTTACAAAAGTAAAAGCTTGATGCGATTAAAGCGCCTCTTTAGGAATAATGACGAATGATTGCTACATGAGTTCTTGCCAATGATGTTGTTTCATGTGAGGATAGATTCAAAGCTAAATTTATACTCAGTTTAATGTACGTGAGGGCGCAAGTTCTTGCGAAACTATAAAAAGGTTGATATGATAGTGCTGCTTGATGTTACGCTTCCCTTTGAAGTACATAAAGGTATTTTTGAAATAAATAACACTTGGACAACAGTCAACAACGATGTATTCATCAATTCACATAACTTATAGTATTCAGCATTTGCGGTGATTCATCAATTAACGAGCACACTTTTTCATCACAGAATTGAAGCACAGGAAGCTACAGCTCTTGTCTAGAAAGAGTGTCCCTGTAGTTTTTTCCTAACTTACTTTTCAATTCTTCAGTGGATAGCTCAATGTTATACGTATTAGTAGCCTCTTTCATTATGTTATTACCATCAATATGTTTAATAACATCAGCTTGAGCAAACTCCAATGCTCGATTATATTTCCGAAGACTGGTTAAAATGCTAGCTATGTTTGGTGAACTTTTGGATGAGTTTAGGAAGTTTCCTTTATCACCACTCAGCGATAAGTAAGTTTCTCGCAAATGTCTTATCCTGAGTGAAAGTCGTCTACGTTGTAACAGCAGCATTCGCTTAAAATCTTCCACTTCCTCCTTCGATATTGCTGCGACCCTTTTCTCATTCGCAAACAAATGCTGAAGCCTGGTTTCTGTTCTTTCTCTAGAAGCCAGGAGCGACGCAATCATTTCCAAACATTTTGCTTTGGTCCTCCGAATGCAGTTCTCATCACATCCACCTAACAGAATGGTTAGGCGAGCCTCTGGACCGAGATTGGCAGCGATGAACTGTGCCACATTGCTGACAGTCATTGGCAAATTAAGAGGAAATACCCGGCTGTCGGACTTTCTGTAAGGCACAAATGAAACAACTACAATTAACACACAGTACAAACATTTCATGAAAATCAATTAACACCGCGAGAATTAGAAATAGGAAAAGACAAAATTGTTTTGAATATTTTTTCAATACATTTTAACGTTTGACTAGCAAAGTCATCATCAGAGGAAATAAAACTAAATTTGGAATATTAATTCTCCACATCAATGGGTTACTTCCTCCGCACTTACCTCATGTATTTACCGCTTTGTTACTTTTCATGTAAGATAGGTTTTATTTCCTCTGATGATAACTTTGCTAGTCAAACGTTAAAATGTATTGAAAAAATATTCAAAGCAATTTTATTTCTTTTCCTATTTCTGATTCTCGCGGTGTAAATTGATTTTCATGAAATTTACGTGAAAAGTAATAAAGCGGTAAATACAAGAGGTAAGTGCGGAGGAACTAACCCATTGATGTGGAGAATTAATCAGCAACTGCGGAAGGAGAGCGCAGATACTTGGGAGTAACAGCATTGGAGACTAACCACATGAATGTTGGGTCTACGTATCGGACCAAATTTAGTTATAGATGATCTATATTCATAACTACCGTTATTGCAAACAGTTGAAACATTTGAAGTCCGGCATGAAAAATTCTCCGAAAGGATGTTTGGAAGAATGGGAGGAATTTGCTGCAACTTAAAAGTTCTTCCTCACCATTTCATTTGCTTCTACAAGTTAAGGGCGTTGCAATTTATGTGTCATTTGCTTCATGATTATTTTAGAAAGAACAAGTAGAAGTAATGTAAATTGGTGAAATTTTACCGAGGGATTTATTTTCCTACAATTTCAGTAATCTAGAATTTAGGAACGTGATCCTTACCTGTGAGCGGGAAAAAACAAAATGGATGGGTACGAGTCCATCGTGAATTCCCAAGGAAGATCATTAGCATCTCCATCAATCCTAGCAAAAATGATCCCCGAGTTCTGAATCTCTTCTCCGCAGGGCTTTGTTGTGAATATTCGGGCTACAGTTAAGTAAACATGCCAAATGGACGAGCAGAAAGCACACGATGGAGAATGATACAAAACTACAACGTTCTGAAAAATGACAGAAATTTCTTCATTAATTTATCAGTTCGAATTTCATTTCACCAAGTGGACGCAAATAAAGTGACATGCGTAAACTTGAGAAAAAACCATAGAAAGATCCAGGAAAGCAAATAAATTCTCAACTCCATCTCATATTAGAGACACCTTGAAAATGAATACATGAAATCAGAGTGATAAAACGTGACTGTGAAAAGTCAAGTGAGGAGATTACACAACTCTTGAATTTTCACAACTTTATTCCTTGTGACTCGTTTGTGTACTGTAACATCAGATAATATTTATCTCATAATTCTAGCGAAGCTATTTACAAAAAATAAACTAGTAATCATTACAAGGTTGTGTACTCTTCTTTTCCATTAATATGTGAATGTAATAGAGAGCCAAATGGTAGATTAGCACGAAATTGTGGCTATCTAACAAGCGTTGTCAATCCTTATGGGAATCATAAAGACTCAGAATAATATTTCATATTCTAAGAGAAAATATTTGCATGACTTACTTTTGAGTTGTCCAAAACAACCTCTTTGAAGGTATCAGAAGTCAAATCCAAGACACAGACAGAATTTGAAGGGCAAGAAGATTTCTTATTCCCCAAAGAAGTTGGTTTGGCTATTACTTTATTGTGGAGTTCAGATCTGAAAGACCTTTGCAGCACTCCAGAGGAATATTTAAAAATCAGTTCAGCCACTGATTCCTTACTGCAGTCATCTGTCATAACGTGCTGCGTTTCTCCCTGTGATAAATTCGGATCCATCAGTGAGGATAGAATAAAACATCAAATCCAAAGTACAGTAAGTGTTACATCCAGAGCCACTCTGTGAGGGTTTTGCCAATCAAGTTGGGTGTATCAACCATGATAATTATTTGAAATCATTATCATCCAAATTAAATAGGAATAAACTAACTTAATATAAATCTATCTTTGTCATAAATTTTGTTTTCACCCATTTCTGAGATTTATTTCCTCATTAAAGTTTGGGACAGGAGAATGTAATGCTGCACACAAGGACAGTTTGTGGTAATACTCCATGCAATCAGAACTTCTGCACTGAGAAAATAATTGCTTGATTTGTCTCATTTTTGATATCCTGGCATTCAGATTTTAGCAGGAATAACCTGAATTGATCTTCATTAGTCATAGACACAATCAGACGTTGCTCCTTTAAGTTTGCTAATGCATAAAGTGAAATGGTAATAGATTGATGAAAGCTACGTAGTGATATAAAAAACTGTTATCTCTTAAATGTTTATTTATGAATCTGGAATCATTTATTGATTATTATTTATTTCACCTAATTATTATTATTATTAATAGTTAGAAGATCAAGTTGCCAATTGAGGAGAGGAAAGGTTAGGTTTGTATGGATCAGAGCAGGTTTGTATGTTTCATTGATGGGCATTAGACAAAGTCAACTGGAGTATAATGCTGAAGATATTGAAAACACAAATATGTAAATTGAATGGAAAGCATCGGCAAGAACAGGGAATGATAAAAAGTAGACACTAGAAGAAGAGACAAGCAAGGATGTTGTCAATCACCATTATTACTATTTTTATCTTTCATTGTGAACAGCTAATTAATCCCTGGTGATACCATATCATACTGCCATGCATTACTTGAATAAATCAGCACTAAGCAAGTAAATTTCTTGCAGTTTCTTGGACCTGAATCCCTTCTCCATCCTTCTTTCATCACTGCCCTGGGTCTCATCTTGATTTAAGAAGCTGAGGGCTGTACAAAACCCATCCCTCCTCATCACCCCTTTTGCTGACAGCCAATGCTTCAGATAGTATGAGGAAGTCCATCTTTTGGTAGGCCCATCAATCTTAGATCAGTATTTGGTATGGAATAATGAAAGAAAACTTTGTAATTTCCACAGAAACATAATTGAGCAACCGGTTTCAGCACATCATCAGGTGAAGATACAGAGAAAGTAGCACTTATATATATTTGTCAATCTTGCAAGAAAGGGTGAGGAGAAGGCCTTTGCGGTGCATCTACGAGAAAATGGTCATCACAGTTCCTTTTCTCCCAGGCTTCTCTGCTCGCAGCCTAAGGGGAGGAAGCTAGATGCGTGGGAAGCCATAGAGATAATGTCCACCGAAAATCTAACCAATGAAATAACATTTATGACCTCTTCCCCTCTCCTCACCCTTCCTTCCAAAATTGAAAACTATATATAAGTGCTGCATTCTCTGTATCTTCACCTGAAACCAGCCGTTCAATTATATTCCTGTGGAAATTACAAAGTTTTCTTTCATTATGCCGTTTCACAAAGTGCGGCCAGAAACGATTGTTAATATATAGTGTTTGGTATATTCTAGTGCTCAAAAGCCTTGCATAGTGTTCTCTGATACAGCTTTGTAGATGAATCTCCAACTTAGTCAATTACTCTTCTAATTGTACAAGTTAATTTATCTCTTAGAAAATGATTTTGAATATTTTGAAATTATATTCTTCAAAATAAACATTACAGTGTACCCCTTGTTCTCCAAGTGAATAAAAGGAATTTCTTCCCTTAAAACATAACCCTAAAACGAGCCATGTTTTTACTTTAGGGATTCAACTTTCTGAGAGCCAGCACTATTGCTCAAAGATGAGACAATTGACTTGTAAGATGTATGTATTGACCTGCCTGAATCTGCTGTAGTTTCCAATGACAACTCTGGTAATGAAAATGAAGGGGGATTGATTGATAAGCCCCAAAGAAGACCATTATGAGCCAGAAGTGAGTTTCTGGCAAGGAATGGTCCTGAAGAAGGAAAAGGTGTTGCTCCTCCAGTAGAAACTGAAGCTGTTCCCAGTAGGAAAATACAGAGGAATGCTATGAAAAACTATGGAATCGGGAAGAGCTGAAAAAAGAGAAATCTTGGTTACCTATGAGTGATTACTCATCTGTATGTGAAATGTTTGATGAGTTGGTGAATTATTTGGCTGACCAATCAAATAATTATGTATTGTTCATCAATAACTGTTACCCAAAAGTTATGTTTAGAGTTATTGCAATGTTTTAGGTAGTGGAGCCTGCTAAATAATGCCTGTTTCACATGTAGCAAGCCAAATTTGGAAGAAAGAAATGTGATGGAGGGTGACACAAGTGCTGTTTACCTCCTCACAACTGTATCTTGCACTCCAAAGGAAATTTTTTCCTCTAATATTTGGGGGCTAAATGAAGAGAGAGAACAAATCCTTGATCTGGGCTATGTTATCGTTAGTGATTTTCCTAAGGCAATATAGGTACAATAGGGTCTCTGTATTCCCCTATCTGCTTTTAACTGCGTAAACAGGCATCTTCATGAAAATGTTCCTTTGGCCAGCACTATATCTATTAGAATATGCAAGATAGAGGCCTCTAATAGCACATCCTTAGAAAAACAATCCATTTATACTATTTTTTTTCAAATCTGAGATATTTAGTAACTTGAGATGGAAGCTATGTTGATGGGGGAGCATATATATTGGAAGGAGAACTTCTGAAAAGGTAAAAAACATTTTTGACAGCCAGAAATATCTCAATGGATTAGAACAAGAATTCAGTGAATTTTTTTGTTTTGTAACTGAGAAACTTGGAGAGTAAGAAAGATAGACGTGACAAATGAAATGTAACTGAGCAGACTAGTTCTTCAGGGAAAGTAAATGAGACTGAGAAGAATAGTGATGGGAACAAACAAGAAGGCAAAATTCACATGAGAAACAAAACAGAGAAATAACTTAATTAACACAAAGATAACAATAAAATTGGGCATGTGATGGATCATTGATGAAAAAGGTAGGGAAAGCAGATAAAGAGGAAAAATAAATACACATAGAAAGAAGATACACAGAAAAGAAAACATCGAAAGAGTTGAAACTTCTCAGTATATAGTTCCTCTTTAGAGAGAGGCTATTTTTATCTCATCAGTGCAATTATTGAAGGATTTCAGTTATTATATTCGATTTAAATAATAAGAATATGTAAAATTTAAGATCTACTCAGCAATGAAGCAATTGATACAATGACAACCAATACTCACACTAGCATGCACAATCACAACAGCTGTGGCATATTTCCTGGAGAGCACATCAACACCTAAACCCATGGCAAAGTGATGGTATTTGAGAGAGTCTAAGGCTACCATAGAAATAGTCTGATTAGTCTTGCAAGCCAATCCTTGAATTTTGCTCATAGAGAAATGAGAATCTCCATCACTGGGAAAGAATGCTGGTTGCATCAGCTCACCATGAAGATATCTCTTACATTCCTCTTCCTTACTATGAGATAACAAAAGACTGATACGATCATCTTGTACCAAACTCGACCGAGAATCAGAAGATGTGTTTTCATCCCTGATGAACTCCTCCTCATCAGAATTTGGGCAATATTTGGTCCGTTGTTGGCAGCAAACCATATCAAACAGGTTATAGGATGTTTCTGTAAAAGACTTTTCTTTGTCTGCCTGACAAAAGTCCCATTTACTGCTTCTTCTGGATGAACAAGAATCATTTTCCCAACTGCAAGTACCATTGTTAATTCCTCCTTGTTTTGAAAGATCACTGTATAATGTAAATGACTCAAGCTTTTTCTTAATCCAAGATTCACATCTTTTGGCGACATCCTTGTGCTTGGCTTGGAGATCTACAATTGAAACATAAAACTAGAAACAGGTACGAAAATTACTAATTTTAGCAACTTTTATCAATCAAATCAATTGATTTAGTCATTAGTACCTTCAGAATAAGAAATGGGATTAAAATACCTTTCCACAGTAGTCATTTTATGTTTCTAGTCTTTTTTATGTTTCCCTCAGAGATTCATCACTTGGCAAACAAACAAAACATGAATTGACCCTATAAAGCACAGATAACTCAACCCCCAAAAGGCTTCTGCAAATGAATCTTCTCAAAATAAAACAACAAAAAATGGTAAACCTAAAACTTTCTATTTATGGCTAGGAACAAAAAATTCCTCCTACTGAAAGAATGGCACAAGCCTCTCTAATTACAGTTAACAAACCAGCTGCAACAGGGTGCAACTACTATGATAGGTTAAGTCATAAAACATCTGGGCAAACCCTGCAATCTTGATGCTTGGAAAGTGATTATGGTTAGTGTTTACTTTGTCTTAGGATTACTATGAGTATAGAAGTGGTGTGCCATTGTAATAAGTTGAGCAATGCTTCAGAGTTTATTCCTGATGTTTATTTTATAACTCTGCGCAACTACGATGTCCAAAGAAAATAGAAGACGAAAAGGGAAGAAATTAAGACAGCAAATTGTCTTTCACATTTTTACCTATTCCCAAAACTCTTTCAGTGTTTCCTAGGCAAGCAAAAAGGCTGCTAAAGCCACTGAATGCTTTCAGTTGACAATTTATAGGGGAATGGATAAAAATATCTTGAGTCGTGTTAGTGGCACCATCAAAAACTAAGTAAGTTATGCGGCTGGATAGTGCCTGGATAAATAACACTGCGAAAGACAAGGCCTTCCTCTATAAGGAAGAACGAGATACATCTTGCATACTATAAAAGTGTATAGATTCAAAGATAAAGGAATAAGCTAAAATTTTGCCAGAGGAGATATTCACATCACTCCTTGTGGCTGAATACAAGTAAAACGAAAATAATCCATTTTTGTATATTTTCTAATTTTCTTCTCCAAAATGGTGAGCATAATCTCAAAGAAGAAGCATATTGGGCATAGTTACATCTTTCAAGCATCGAATGGTGAATGCAGAAATATTTTATCTATATGTATGCCATCATGGTGAATTAAATGCCAACAGCCTGAAAAATGGATTTTCAGTAAAGATCTCCAATTTCTTTAATGCTTGGTAGATATTATAATATTTACGAAGTATTATTTCTCATAATAATTATTAAAGAGCTGAAAAGCAGCAGATGAAGTGAATCTGCCTCCTCTAAAACAATGTTGGGAGTCAGAAACTTGTGATGGTTACAAAATTAAATAACCAGTTATAGAATATAAAACTTTTGTAAAGATTTTGGAGAAAGTGAAAAGAACTGACAAGGGGAGTACCATCTCTGTGGGAAACAGATTCACACGAGACTTTCAGGGTATGTTCCTTGCACAAAAATAATAAACATGTACCTGACCATTGACAAAACTAGGCATTTTTTAATGCAAAATTAGCAACTGAAAATCTGAGTTAGGCAACCACACCATAAATGTGCATCACCATGAAGATCGCAAAACTTTCCAAGTTGGGAAATGTTTTCTCCCATTTTTTTTAAATACATGATTTATTCGCAATTTAGTTTTATCTCACTACCCTCTAAACATTCTTCACCCTTTTCCTCAACATTTATTCAATAATATGTCAGGTCTCCAGCATGTATTATATTGCTACTATTGAAGATGGCAGCTTTCATTTACTAGCATGGGAATATCATCCATCCCACAGGAGCAGTAGTTATCAAAAGAATTGACAATCTTACTTATATCAGAAGCATTGGTGGGGAACAAGAAAAAAGATTGTGAAAAATAAGAAAAGGGTGCCTAGTCTGTTGCTACAGTCATCACAGACAAGGCAACTGAGCATTGAATTTGTTGGTAATTTCTTCAGAGTCAGAAGTGGGCTGATTGTTAAAATTGATTACATTCTAGGCAAATTTTATAGTATTCTTTCAATGGTACATCTCGTTTTAGTTCATGGCTTTTATATAAGCTACAACTGAAAATTTGAATTTTTAAAAATAAAAAAATACATAAATCCCACACATGTAATTTTTGTCTGTCCTTACTATTGTGTAAGTGTATTACAGTGAAGGAAATGGGTTAGATGACTTGGCACGATAAGTCGTGCATCTCGGAAAATTCCCAAGGAGAAACGGACATGAAAAAAGTCTGACGGAACGGTTCGAGCCCCGGTTCCGTCAGACTTTTTTCATGTCCGTTTCTCCTTGGGAATGTATTACAGTGGTAATAAGCTCACATTAGAATTAATTATGGCTGAAAATTCTTACCCTTCGTAGAAGAAGATATTTCCTTAGCCAAATCCATCACTCTGTCACTCTTATTACAATTGTAGTATTCTAATGCAATTTCCCGCAGCTGCAAAATATTGGGTTATTTCTTTGTTTACAATGAGAGATACTAAAGATGTCAATAATAATACTAATTAATAGTATCATAGTAAATTCTGGAAGAGTATTTTAGGAAAAATTCATGAATGAAAGTAAATTTGCAGGCAAAATTGTGGAAAATTAATAGGGAAAGTACCATATTAAAAGTCAAATTTTCTTCCCAGAAAGGATTCCGTGGAGTAAACAGGAAGAGAACGGGTCCTTTGTCTACAAACTGTGACAGTGTGTTGCTCTTCACTCCTGGAGGGGAGACCCATATTGCCACAGTGTGAATGCGTTTGTCAACCCATTCTATCACAGCATCAGCAGAAAATGTCTTGCCAGTAAATTCCTAAATGATAAAAAGCACCTCTCTTACAGATCTAGTCTTATCCATAGCAAAAAGAAAATTTTAGTAGTTAAAATGCAAACCTCTTGATGACACGAAATTAAACAGATGTAATGATATTAAATATATTCCAAGTTAGTTATACCCAATTGAAATTAATATTGTCGATTTTGAAGATTTCAAAAAAGTAATGAATACAAATAACATTTAAATATATGAGCTGATTTAGTTGCAGTTCCAATTTTCTAAAACACTGGGACTTACTTTAAGCACATCCTTTGTAATTCATTCTTCCTTCCAATACTTAAAAACTTACCAGCGTTTCATTCCATAAGTATAATCTAATTTTTGGAATATTATCCGCAGTTCTTCCCAAATTTGAAATTCCAAATCTTGAAAAAGCTGCTTCATTGGTAGCAACTGCAAATCTTACATTTCCAAATGGATGGCTTTCTAAGTGTTTAATGGATGCACTGTGATATAAATTGTATTCTTTGTTTCCCAGAGGTATGCTAAGATCAAAGAATCCAACAACCACTGCCTGAAACAGAAAAGACTTTGAGAAGATTTTGCTTAATTTTATCTAAAAAGCAATTCAAGAAATTTTTAAAGAGGCTAAAAAGACCAATTCCCATCAATTGAACAATTGGTTCAGAAGTCAAATCCTCATGCACACTCACACGTTTTCAAATCATTATTTTGTTGGCCATTATGATATAATAACTTATTTGAAAGGAAAAATGAATTTTATATCTCATATTATTGAAGCACAATTAAATAATGGTTTCAAAAGTAAATGTTAGTAATAATGTAAGCAGGGATAACTCTACAGAGTTATCTGGTACATGCATGGAGGCAAACCGATTGACTAGAAATGTATAAAATATTTTATTCAAGATGTCCATAGTATAAATGTTCAAATCCTTTCAATTCTTTTTGTTGAAAGGTTTATAAACAATGACAAATTTTAACATTAGTGCAATGGAAATCAAGTTGGCCTTCACATGCTACTTAAAATAATCCATTAAATTCCTTATGGCATAGCTGTAAAATGTTACTTCCAGTATATATTTTTAAAGGTATATTCCAATCTAGACTTCCAATTACCATATTTGACGGTATAAAAGACCTAAATTATGTCTCAAAAATTTCCCCGCGTCTTATATGTGAAGATTCAACCTCCACAGGTTAACTTTCAATACTGAATGCTATTTTTAGCCGAGATAAGCTATACTACCTATTTCGGCTCCATTATATCAGTTATACTCTGATTATCACTTTGGTATTACTTATTATGAACTTCCAACATGTAGTTTGAAAATGAACATTGGGCGTATTTGGGCTATTTCAGAGCGATCTGGCAGCGGTATTTTCAGGTTTGGATCTTGCAACCCTGCTGATCATAAAAAAACAGTGTGTCCTCTTCTTGCTGAGTAAAACTATTAGTTTAGAAAAAGGTTCTAGTTCAATGTGATTGTCTTTGTTTTCTCATTCCATATATGGAGAAGATTTCATTTATATAACAGTTTTAACCTTTTCTTTTTGGATACTATGATGTGGTACATTGAATTTATGACTTTTGCTAATTATTACAACCATATGTTATCTCCTCCAGCGTATTAAAAAAATCCAAATTGCAAAGGGTTAATACTGTGCATGCTATACATGGGTAGCTGCTAGTGCTTATTAATTTTTGTAATTATAATTTTTACATTTCCCATGGAATCAAATTAACTTACGGATACTAAATCAAAAATAGTTTGAGGGGAAGGAGAGGTGAATGATATCATTAAGGCATCCAACTCAAAAGATTACGAAGAATTTGCAAACAGAGTGAATAAGAAGATACAGACCCTGAGTTCACAGAAAACCTGACCTGAAGTTCTGAAGTTAAAAATTAAATTCCATATATGTACCAGTACCAAAGGAGAGAAGGAAGTGTGACAGAAGGTAGATGGAGAGCAAGAATAAAATTCAGAGTAGAATGTTTGTTGGATTACTGGTAGTCCAACTGTGAAAGGACAAGGTAACTATGCCCCTTATCCTTGTTTTGAGTAGATAAGCGATGGGAATCGCATGGATGAAGAAAGTGAAAGAGAAAAAGTCTGCCGCAGCCGGGAATCAAACCCAGGTCTCCCACTTTCCAGGCAGGTGCTTGGTCCTCTAAGCTACCACGACTTAATGATCCCTCCTTCAATTTCTTGGGCTATGATGGGACTCTGTGTACTATGGAGGGTCCATCAAAAATGGCTCTGAACTCCTGCGCACACGCGGCATCAAAGATGCCACCTCACCATCATAGCAGACTTCCTTAAGGAATGAAATCATCTAAATTCAAGCATGTGAACCATGCGTTTCCCATCGCTTATCTACTTTGCCATTCCTGGCCTTAAGGAGGTCTGCTATAAGGGTGAGGTAGCATCTTTGATGTCCCCCGTGTGCGCAGGAGTTCGGAGCCATCTTCGATGGACCCTCCGCAGTACACAGAATCCCATCATAGCCCAATAAATTGAAGGAGGGATCATTCTGTCATGGTAGTTTAGAGGGCAGAGCACCCACCCGGAAAGTGGGAGACCCGGGTTTGATTCCCGGCTGCAGCAGACCTTTTCTCTTTCAATTTCTTCATCTTGTATTGAGTAGTAATTTTGAGAAGAAATTTATGAGCACATTGCTATTGAAACTAACCGCTATGGAAAGAAAGTGCTAGAAAGTCAAGGGGAATAATCACATAAGTCTAGATTGATAAATAGGAAGGTTTTTTCTGTAAAAGAAATGCCTTTGTTGGCATAAAAATAGGATTGGGATTGGTTTACCAAGGTAATGTTGAAAATTATTTCAGTGACTGATTTTGGTTGACTCAAACTCCTGGATTTTCTTCTATATTTACTAGAAACGTTGATTTGTGTTCTTTTCCCTGTTTTGGTGAGAACACAAAGAAAGATGAAGGAGAACAGGGAAAAACATGTTTTTGTAGATAACTTTTTCTTCAGTGTTGAACTATTTGAAGCTCTCAGATAGAAAAAGTTTGGAGCATGTGGAACAATCTGATCCAACAGCAAAGATATACATTAAGGTATGAAGGAGAGGATGAAGTATGGAGAACCTCTAATATTTCGTAGAAAGGATGATGATGGCAAGCACATAGCAAGATACTGGCAGAGTCAACATCATATCTACAATAGGTGATTGTGATACTTGAAAAGTATCAAAATCACATATTGTAGATATGATGTTGACTCTGCCAGTAAGTAGTAAAAGTAAGACCAAGAAAAGGACAGAGGTATAACGTGCATCCACATAAGCTTCAAAGTTAGACTCTTTACAAGAACATTTAGTAATCCCAAGGAAGAATGAACTTGAAAAAGTCTGACGGGACCGGGAATTGAACCCGGGTCTCCCAATTGCCGGTCGAGTGCTCTGTCCGTTGAGCTACCCCAGCAGAAAATTTCTCCAAGCCATTCGGGAGACTTTGTGGGCAAGGACGTTGCTAGTTCGTCCACATGGTAGCATCGTTCGCTATCTCGGCTTCATAGAAGCACTAGCCACACAAAGTGATTTCCATCACTAACAGGGAAGTAGAACTAGCTTATCATCAGAGAAGAAGCAACCATCACAAATGAGAAGTGTTTCTTCTTCATGATAATGCTTGATCCCATACGACTACAGTGACAAGAGCAAATTTTAAGTAAATGGGTTGGACAAATCTGAAACACCTTCACTCAAGTCCTGACTTGACACCCTGAGATTCAAAAATGACAAGGTTTTTGAGAACTTTTTGCACAATTGGCTGCTGACACTGCCTCTACTTTCTATTATAAAGGGATACAAATGTTCCAATCCTCTGGAGGAAATGTATTGCGAGAACAGAAGATTACACAGAAAAATAATTTTCATTATTTGAGATTTTTTAAAGGATACTGTCTTGTTTATGAAGATATAAACCAGATTGTCTCACTACAGTCAGATTTTTTGCAGTTAAATTTGATTTTGATTAATTTTGTAGTTAAATAAAGTGATGGAAATCACTTTGTGTGGCCGGTGCTTCTATGAACCCGAGACAGCGAACAATGCCACCATGTGGACAAACTCGCAACATCCTTGCCCACAAAGTCTCCCGAATGGCTTGGAGAAATGTTCTGCTGGGGTAGCTCAACGGATAGAGCACCCGACTGGCAATTGGGAGATCCAGGTTTGATTCCCGGTCCTGTCAGACTTTTTTCAAGTCCATTCTTTCCTGGGTGCGCACCATCTTGCGCAAAATCACCCTTACCAGTTTTCCTGTGCCAATATTTAGTAAATTCAAACTTTTATCAGAAAACCATACTTGTTACAATACATTACTTGCTACTTGCAATGGCATGTAAAATTACTAATTGTGATATTTTCAGAAAGAACATAATAAAAGAAAATTTACATCATCCTTAGAATGAAAATTCATTTTGAAACATTTTAAATGATAATTACTTTTAACAGTTCAAATATTCATGGAAAACATAATCCATGGATTATTAACGGAATAATTCTGACTCTTTTGTTTGGAATCATAATTATGTGAAGTAACAGAATACATTTATTTTATGAGACTTTCATGAAAAGTAGATTAGATTCATCATTGTAACTCTGTCCTAGGACAGGTCTCAACGGCACTGCTGTCTCCATGCATCTCTATCCTGTGCATCCCGTTTCACATTTTGGTATTTCATTCCTCTCTTCAAATCACTTAGCATTCCATACCTCCTTCTTCCTTTTCCTCTTTTCCCATTTATCTTTCCTTCAAAAATTTTCTTTTGCAGGTAGTCTGCTCTTATATGTGGCCTATTCAGCTTGCTTTCCTTTTCCTCATACTTTTCATGATGTCTCGCTCTTCTCCAACCCTCCTCAGTACCTCTTCATTTCCAATCTTGTCTGTCCATCTTATCTTCTCCATCCTTCGCCATAGCCACATCTCAAAACTCTCCAAGTATTTCTCTTCCTTCTTTCTCAACATCCATGTTTCAGATCCATATAACGCTCTATATAAAGCACTTTGCAAATCTTTTTCCTAACTCCATCTTGATGTTCTTAGCTGTCAAAAGTTCCTGGATTTTTTGGAATGTTGCCTTTCCCTGAGCAATTCTACTTCTTAGTTCCTGTACACAACACCCATTAGATGTGATGGTGCTTCCCAGATATTTAAAGGTTTGTACTTGCTCAAATTCCTTCCCGTTCAACTTAATTTTTACTGGCCCATCCTTTCTTGACAGCTTCATCACTTTTGATGTTTATATTCATTCCATATTCTTCTCCTTTCTTACTGATTTGCTCTATCATTTCTTGTAACATTTCTTCAATCTCTGCTATTACAGCCTGGTCGACTGCATATTTAACAGTCTTCACTCTTTCTCCTCCTACCACTATCCATCCAATCCCTTCCAAGGCTTCCTCTATCAGTTTGTCACCACATATGTTGTATAAAATTGGTGACAGGCAACACCCTTGTCTCACACCTCTTCCTATAGATGTCTCATCTCCTTCTATCTTCACTACAACTCTTTCACCTATGTACATTTGTTTTATTGCCCTTCTATCTTTCTAATCCACTCCGATTTCTTTTAGAATCTGCAGTAGTTTATCCCATTTCACCCTATCAAATGCCTTCTCATAATCAATAAAGAATATGAATATCTCTCTGTTTACCTCCAATACCCTTTCACTTAACATTCTCATGCACCCTATGGCATCCCTTTTCCCCCTTCCTCTTCGAAATCCAAATTGGTCTTCCCCCAAGTTTTCCTCTATCTTAGTCTCAATCCTCTTCATTATTATTCTGGTCATCATCTTTGCCACATGAGCTATAAAACTGATTGTATGGAACTCTTTGCAGGCTTGAGCATTACTTTTCTTAGGCAGGGGCATCATTATTGTTTTTAAGAAGTCATCAGGCCACTCTCCTGTATCATATATCTTGTTAATAAGATCAGTGAGCCTACCAATTGCACTTTCCCCTAAGGCCTTCAACACCTCTGCTGGGATTCCATCAGAGCCCACTGTCTTCTTGTCCCTTAGGTCTTTTATCGCTCTCTTAACTTCATCTCTCAAAATCCTTGGACCCTTAGAATCCTCATCCTCTAGATCTATTCTTCCATTGAAATCATGTGTACAGTACAGTTCTTCTATGTACTCCTTCCACAGAACCTTAATCTCTTCCTCATCTGTAGTTACTTTCCCATTTTTATCGATCATTCCTTTCTCACTTATCCTTATTTTGTCCCTCTTAGTCAGATATCCTGTAGTTTTATACATTTCTTCTATTTTCTCAGCCTTCTCCAGTTCCCTTATTATGTGGCATTGCCTTTTCATCCTCTCTAGCTTTATCTGTCTCTCTTGGATTAGATTACAGAAGACCAAACCAATCACCCACAAGTAAGGATTTATCAGATTTTTGGTCAAATAGAAGTATGCATACAATTTCAGTTTTATGCTGTGTGGGGTTGCATAAATACGAGGAAAATATGAAATAAAAATATTATTCAAAGCAATTCTTCCACCAAAAATAAGTTAAATGTAATTTAAAGGATGAGGAGAGCTCCATTTACCAAAAGAAAAGATAAAATATAATTTCTAATATTTCACAAAATTTACAGCCTTAAGGAATAATACAGAAAACACATCTCATCGCTATGTAAATACTTATATAGTATTTACAAAATTTATCCACTATTAATGTGTATAATGACTTAGCCAAAATAACTGTAAGTAAAAATTAATAAAAGGATTAAGTTGATTTTGTGATGGCAAAATGACGTTATTTAGGAAATTGCATCAAACCCAAATACACAGTGATAGGGTTAAAAGTTACTTTCCTCAAAACTCAGGTAAATACCATATTTGTCTCACTTTGACTTCCCCAATTTTGTGTATTACTAATCAATATTTATCAATGGGAAATTACCCAAATCAGTCAAAGACAGCATAGCTGCAGTTAATTTCAAAGAGATGTTGTACAAAAACAAATTAGCTTACGTCATTCATTCTCATCAATCTGGTGACCTCAGAAGGTTTTTCGACATGAGAAATTGGATGGATTAAAGATTTGAGAAAATGAACCATATACGGCATTGTTCTGGGTCCACGATATTCCAGTCCTTCGTAGGCTCTCATTGGTCCATAGGCTATTAAGATTGGGAAGTGATGCACTTTTGGAAACTGATGCCTGCACTCACTCTCAGGCTGCCAACAATTCACAGCTGCAAAGTATACCTGAATGAAGAAATAAATGCTAATGAAAATCAGTTATATCATCTGATTTTCCCATTAAAAAATCCGTCTCCACTAACACAATCACAGTTCACCAATGCTTAACATCCAATATGCTATTTTGAATATTAAATAAACTTCTTTGTAAATGACAAAATGTAACTATAAATTAAATGACTGAACAAATTTAAGTTTATAAATGCAACACTATCATAATTACCTAAATAAGAAAAACTATTTGAAGAAAAAATAATCTATGAATGATATACATGGTATGAATTTATAAACATTACACTAAATATCAAAATCAATATTTTGAGTATAACTCCATGATAAAAATGTAATAGGACATTTACAATGGTGATCCAAGATCTAGAAAGAGTGTGGGAAAGTTTCATTTTGTAACCCCAGACAAGAATCTTACGTTTACAGATTGAGAAAAGGTATTTTTATTTTGCACAGAAAAGCTGTGCAACTGAATCCCAAGGAATAACAGGTTTGAAAAGTAGTGACATGACAAAGCATTTGCAAACAGTGTGGAAGAGCTTATCATCTTAGATATAATTTCTGAAGAAATCAAGTAATGTTAATGGAGTAAAATGAGACAATGTTTATTGTCTAAACAATACCCTGAGAAATCTCAATAATGATAGGTTTTTAAGAAATGGAATTATTAGTGGGATGTTTGGTGATATCCCTTAGACCAGCTGCCTTTGACCTTTGCCTATAACACCCATGCCTAAATTTGATACAGCATTAAGGTATTTATTAGAAAACCTAAACCCTGTTGATTTTAAAATTTTTGCCAAAACTTATCTTCGCTAATTTTTGAAATTTGTAATGTAGATAATACATGCAGGAACACCTGAATGATTAATAATTGGCAGTGCAAATACCTGGAATATGTGACTATTCTGGCTCTAGGGGCCAAGATGTGTAACGAATTAGTCTAGGCAGATCATGAATACAAGATAAGAGATATCAAAGCAAAGTAAAAGATATTTTATTTATGAATTTAGTACGCAAGTCTTTTTCATGTTCTTGAAATTTGAGGAATGGGTATAGCACTTACAACCAGAATCCAGTTCATAAGATAATTAATCCTTTGATTATGGACCAAGTTTCATTCCTACAGAACTGTCAGAAATGAAATATCTTGGAGTGGTGAAACATTGTACACATTAAGGAATGCATTTATAAGAGATGAACTAGGTGTACAGGCAATATCAGATAAATTAGTAGAGTATAAGAATAAGTGGAAAGAACATGCAGTACAAATATATAAGGCTCTAGGCAAAAAAAGAGTTGAAAGACTAAAGATGAGATGGTAAGGTGAAGCCAGAACAGCCTTAAAGCTTAAACCTGGAAGGAAAATGAAGACATTTTCATGATATTATATCGAATGGGTACTTATAAATCAAATCATGAGATATATTTTTAAGATTTCCAAAGTGTGCAAATAAAAATCCAGGATCTATTCCGATTCAAAGTAAAAGAAGTAAAAAGGGCTCAACTGTGATGAATATCAGTAATTTGGAAGATTCCATGTCATTGTGTAAACCCATCCAGAGTTCATTACTACATAATGCTTCCCTTTTGTCAAGAACTTCGTTAATTCTACAAACTAAATGAAACTTTTTCTTTTTTATTTATTGAATAAATTTAGCAGGGTTTCATATTCATTAATTTATTAAAAACAATAGTCTCTGAAATCTAATTTATCAATCTCTTTCTACAATTTAGTGTTTTTAATTAATGTCCCTTATAAATTAAATAAAAATTCCAAAATCATATGCTTCTTTTTTCTCCCATATTGTTTATAAATAAAACTAAACTGATGAATCAGTTAAGGGCTTCTTGAGCCTATTTTATTTACAGATGAGAAAAACAGACATGAGAGTTTCTTTAAGTTATCTAAAATAATTTGCAAGCATTAGGCAAGTTAAGATGGGAATCTTCCCTTCCTCAATAAAATAGGCAGCAGGAGGCAAATGTGAAACTGAGACAGAATTCTTCAATAACAAGAATTGAAAGTGAAGGCAAGAGGAAAAAGAGAAATGGTCTGCTCTCACATTGGTGAGAACCTCACAACATGTTATACTTTTCCTTTGATAAAACTTTAAATTTTGAGAAAAATTGGAAATTTATTGGTGTGCTTACTAATATTCTTTGAGATGATTACAAGGGTGTTGATTCTTGAAGAAATTAAAGGACAAATGCTGGGCTATCCTTTGAGATAGAATAGTTGTTTCTTAGGGAACAGCTAACAAGAAAGGCTAGGTTAAGACCAAAGTAAAAGATTACTAATAAAATCAACAGTTTGTGTCCACTTACTGAAACGTCATCTTTCAAGATAGCTATTAAACAATTTTAGGATCTACTGCATTAAAATTCACCTATGCAATACAAATGATTAATTATTAAGAATTTATACCATGTTTTAACAATATAAGACTAGCCATTCTAGAATTTAACATTCGCTATATTTTGTATTAAAATGTGATTGAATCCTCACGCAAAAGTCATAGCTCATTCGGCTGCTATTTTTGTGAAAGATACCATCTTCATTATACTGAAGTGAGGAATTTAAAACCAGGTTTTTTTTCCAAAGATTTAGAGTAATTTTGTTATTTTTGCACCAAGTGCTTACAATGTGAATGATATGATAACTACAAGTGATTAGGTCCTCCTGGAAACATGAAGACAAAGCTGAAGTCATCAACACATAGAATTGGTTAACATCAGAAAATCTAAGATATTTGTCAGGAAGATCATTAATATAAATAATAAAAATTATGGAAATGAGAATGGGCCTGTGAGGTACTTCTAGGTTAGAAATACAAAATGGAAAAGTGAAATCAAAACCATGATAAATGAGAGAGACACTTCATATAATGGAAAAAGGATTTGATTCACTCAAAGAAAGAACCTCTAAATCCAAAATTGAATAATTTACTTGGAAGTAATTCAGGATTAACATAATTAAATGCTCAGAAAAGGTCAAATGAAACTTATAAATCAGCTGATAAAGTAGGTGTAAGTGAAACATACTATACCTTTTGTTGTTTCCCCAAATATTATTCATGGAAAGAGGGAATTAGAGAGACTGACGAAAGTTTTAAATAAAGAGGAATACTCTAACTAAACAGCAGATTGTTTAAATGCTTGCATAGTTAAGTACGTGTGGATTAACAAACAAGTTAAAACACTAAATAATTATGCATGCAATTCTGATTACAAAAAGCATCTTTGCAAAAACAGATGGATCATATTCCTGACACCATAGATGTATCAAGGAGTGATATGATTTGCAGTGGACTTTGATCCAGTCCTTCGCAGTAAAGATATTTAGATTACTTAAAGCTAAACTTTCCAGAAACCAAAAATTCTAAATTATGCTAGTTATAGTGCAATGTTTCTAAAATAAACCCACTCAGTAGTTTTTAAAGAGTAATCTTTCACACAGTAAATTGTTAAGTTATTCATAATCAAATTCCTTTCCTCTATGAATGTACTTGGATTGAGTTTTTAAGAATTTCAATGTTTTTCATTCTCTCTTATCAATAATTTTCTTGCTTCTACATATTTCGCATGCTTTCTACATTTGTAAGTATTTTGTTATCACAAACTTATCACTCTTATCCTGCTTTTGCTTTGATTTACACTTCAGCAATATAAATGATACCTCATTAAATAGACAAATTTAATGAGATCTCTCAATAAAACTGAAAAATTACAGGGTACCTATGAAAGCTATAGATTTATCTTTTAATCCTAATTCTCTTAAGTCAAAAGCTTGAAAACTGAAGACACGATTGACATTAAGACACCCATTGTAAAATAGTAAATAAATTATAAAGCAGAAATCAAGTAATAAATTGTTATTCGGAATGAAGAACTGCTACCCTACAAGTCAACCACTCGAAGGAGTAGAGTAACTGTTCACAAATATGAACTGTCAATGCACATGATACAATTGGAGTATCTTAGAATTGTGCAAGAAAGCACTGTCCAATGTTGGAAGGTGTTCATACTTTGGTTAAAGCTATGGAAATTTCAAGGGTAGCATTTATTTTTTATCACAAATAAGACCCTATCCTAGTAATTTCGATATCTCTGCTTTTATTTCTAGAAAAACTGTTACAACTTGGCATGCAACACAACTTTTGGAGTTCTTCCGAAACATAGCTATAGAGTATTGAAAAAAATTCTAACAATCAAAAACTTACTCTTTGAATATCTGCTAACACTGTTAAATCCGATGCTTTAAAAAAGTTGAGACTCAGTGTTATATATACTCATATGCAAACACAGTAACATTTTTTCGCCAACGGAACCGGCTAATTTCATAGTAATCTGTAAATCTTTACTTCAATGAACCATTCCTAGTCAGAAACTCACCTCTCTGTGATAGTATTTCGCTGCAGCATCAAATTCTTGCCGCACTAATTGACTTTCTGCATCCCAAGGAGCGTAAAACATAATGAAGGACACATCGGATCGCACAACGCGTGATAAAGCAGGTCCCAGCTGACCTCTAAAGAAGTCAGCAACTAGAGAAGTCTCATCGAAAAACGGTGACGCCGGAGGGCTCATGGTGACTTTAGGGATTCTAAGAGTGTGAGAGAAATTAATGTTGAAAACAAAACAATCACACCATAAGATTTAAGGTAGGTATTAATAAATACAATTGTTTATATGCTTAGAATGAGATGCCGGGTAATATTTGAAATAGTTCCAATAGAAATAACTTCGGTTGAGGGTTTTCATAAATACTCGTACACTTTCTGCAGGGCCGCATAAGATGTAAACGCAAGAGCCAAAATAAAACACAACTCTCTCCCATAGGCATACATTTTGTTGGATAGTACTGATGCGTCTCTTTTAGATGATTCAGTTTCAGCTTTATCTTCATTTCGTTCTTCGTCTACAGTTTGAGACATTACTCATTAATATCGGAATGTTTCGGAACGGAGTGTACTACTGAAATCCAAACTCATTAATTGGATAAGTCTTTTATGTCAATTAAGGAATCGCTGCACACGTAAGCGTTTGCTACCTGGCGTGTACCATACCTATCCAGTAATATTGAAGAGAAGGATCACTATAAGAGGAAAAAGTCATTTAAATGTGATGACATTCGCTAGAAAAATATCTGTGCCAAAAAAATAACGACACAGTCCAAGTATAACACCGAATATAACCGAATTAAATGGAACTAAACAAATGACGAACGGAATACTAAGTAGTTAACACCACAGAAAACCTACTAAGATTGTGTACAGTCCTTTCAAAAAGGTGGAAACAAGGAACGCCGTCGACGCTCCTGGTGGGCTGCTTGACAAACTCAGTATGAGAATGTCTACTTCCTAATTCACTTAATGTATGAAAAATTTTGCTCTCATAGCCTTCCAGGCGCGTTTGAATCCCATACATTTTCAGCTTGTTTATATTTTAGAATTTATCGAACCACTATTAAAAGTATGCTAGGTATTGTAGAAATTACATTAATATCGGTATTGATTTTACACATTTATTTTGAAACAAATTTCACAGGTACAATTCAGTCAATATGAATTACATAGCAGATATAGTTTCAACAAATACATTCAAAAAATTCCAGTTATAAATTAGAAATGGCATAATAATAACAGGAAAATACACACGATGATCATAAATCTGTAGTCCTCAGGTGCTGATCCTGTAAGAAAAAAAACAGACATTACGTTAGTAATTGTGTAGTTCAGTGAAAGAAACACTGGCTGATTATTCCACTACCACTACATGACGAACATTCTATCATGCAACAACGTTTTACAACATTTTTCAAAGTTCTAAATAACATTTATTTACACCAATATAATTAACGTCTGTAACATACACAAGACATACGTAATTATCGCACTTAAGTTATAGCAAGCATTTTCCCACCAGAAATTTCCACAAAGTAATGCAGGAAATTATTCCTCTCCCTTTCACTTCGGAGATGAGAGAACACAAATAATTGAAGTTAAGAAACTAGTAAAAAATAATGTATTACTCACACACACTCGATGTGCCATGGATGACGAATGGACCTCTGATAGCAGAAGGTGTTTGGGCCAGCCAATCAGGAAGCGATTTTCCGCCTTACAGCGCACCTTTCGGGCAGGCCCTACAAAACAGCGTGTTACCCATTTTGCCTATATTACCTTAACCCCCATGGTTAACACTAGTGTATAACAAATAGTGAACATCTCAAAACCCTCTAAAGCTGCGTCCGCTACGCATACAAGAAGCAGGATGTGCCGACCACCCTGGTGCAAGCACCATACTTTCAGTGTGGCTCGCGTTAGAGCTGCCCTCAGGCGGTGCCGACAGCTAACTACAAGGCCATTCCCGGCGTTTTGGCGGTAATCGGAATTCAGCTTTTAGTCGTCCACGTAATCTCTCTGTTCAAACCTTGGGCATCACTGCAAAGCATTTCTCTTTTGAAGTGCTACTATGCTTTTTTTATTCAATTTTGTGATTGAGATTATAAAAACAACATTTTCTGGCAGCTACAATGGCTTCCAACTGTAATGAGAAAAGCTGCCTCACTGAAAAATATTAATATATTCAAAATATCCAATTTCTCAAGGAAAACTAAAATATTCCACCAAGCATTTAACGAAATAAGAGTTGGATACTGAGAAATGAAACATTTTTTTCTAATAACCTGATTACTAACGATTTAATTTACCTAATTTTAATAGCAGCCTTCCTGTAAGACAAAATGGTTAAATAACTTGAAAGGAGTGAACGATTCAGATTTTTAGATTATTGGGTTTTATTTTCTGTTGGATATAACAGAAGATAAATGTAGTATGATTTGCATTGCATACACAAAATCAAATATATTTTGAATATCAAATTCGGATTCTTTGTCTGAGTCGACTTACACCCCTGACACAGCATGATCTGCTTGGTTTCCCCATCACTTCAGTCTGTGCACCAATTTTTAGTCAAAGAAATCACACCGTTTCCAAAGACCGCAAGAAACATCAACGAAAGGAACTTGGAACACAGCAAAACTCGCTCCACCACACGCTACGATTGTTTCCGTTGAACTGATAGTAAATCAGCTTAACCAAACAATGCTGATCTGCACCCACTGCAGCCACATTCCTGTATGACTTTTCAAGTAGTATGGAAGTTGGTAATAAATGCCAACATGCTTTCAGATGCCTCCAGAGCAGTGCAGACATCAGAACGTTCCCTATCAATACTTGTCACCACAAACCCAGAACATCCAACATCACCTTCAGAGTCACCCTCAGATGTGGAGCAAATTGCCTTGTGTTTAAGAATTGCCCCCGAATTGCCCTAGCATCTAACTAAGGACCCTCAGGGCAAAAACCATTATACATACTATAGATGCATTTATTCTCCATCGACAGTAAATTTCAACCTTCTATCTTACCGGGAAATACCCAAAGTGTAAGTGAAGTGCCTCACAGAGCCTGCGTTTTTTTTCTGTAAGTAAGTATTTTCTGGGTACTTTGTATATCTGAAAGTTTCTGTTGTTTCTGTATAACATGATGCTTTACTGAGAGGGGTTTAATGTTTGTACTTGTCTAGTTCAATATAATTAACGAAATGTGAAGAAAATCGAACTAATAACATCCATAATTCTATGCTGTGAATTCTAATTCTTCGTCTTACGCATGAATTATTTGCATTTTCACGATGAATCAATAGCTGATTTTTCTAGTATGGGGAAACATCCGAACTGATATATTTTATCAAATCATTAAATTTCCCCGTCCTATTAACGATTTTGATATGGATATTTCTCCTAATTAATAAATAAATTATTTATATGATATGTGATTTATAGGAAATTTTTCTCAGTTGTTCATATATTGTGTAAACCTTTCCCTGGATAGGTTTCCCATACTGGAAACATTTCACCACTAAAATGTCACCTTCCAGAATCTTGGACCTTCCTCTCTGCGGGTGCTCCTAGGAACAATGCAGTAACCCGTTTTTCTTTCTAAACAACCTTGCTAGAATGGTTGATTCTTAAATAATGAAAGATTCTAAGAAACTTTGGGACTGGAGAATGCATTTTACAACTGTATTCCATCTTTGTCAGTACTTTCCAATTGCAAGCGCTTTCCAACAGCAGTAACAATAGGCAGAAATGTTAAAGGTTTATCCTTTTTCGTCCATTCCTCAACTGTATTTGAGGTTTGAGAATTTATATAAGTATAATTACATGAAGGTGTTATGATACTAGATGATGTATTAAAAATTGACTATCTTTAAACAAATTTTTGTTTTATAGTTAAATGTTTAACCATACAGATCGGAACATTGCACATGAAAAGAAACCAGGCTTTCATAAATGTGCAGAGTTGTACCAACCATTTTCATAATGAACCACTAGTTATTATTTAGTTATAATATAGCGTAAAACAAAATAACGCTTTCGTCTATAGTAACGTTAAATACAACAACTAAAAGCATACGTTGTAATCATCAAATATAATTTATTACACCATTATATTTAATAACTAATCGATATCCGTCAAATCTGCAGATAATACGATATTAATTACGATAAATAATATACAATAATAATTACGATAATCGCAAAAACTGCACGTACCAATACTCCGAGTTATCACAATAATTAGTACACCATAATG
The DNA here is from genome assembly GCA_000376725.2 of Ladona fulva. Lineage (NCBI taxonomy): Eukaryota > Metazoa > Arthropoda > Insecta > Odonata > Libellulidae > Ladona > Ladona fulva. Next base: position 205,423 of record KZ308978.1, read on the forward strand.
ATACTAACGCACCGAAAACTTTATCATAAATAACAACATTCCCTTCCGTCGACGAGTTGTCTCATCGACGAACTGTCCTTCGACCAAATGTCTCAGCGACGAATTGTCCTTCGACCAAATGTCCCATCGACCAGTTGTCCTTCGACCAACTGCCCCGGAACCCTCCCAGAGATACCGTCCCCTTCAAACCTTTGGGATGGGTGAAAAGCGTTTCCTTTTGACGTAAACAGATTGTCATCAAATTCTAAAGCAGCCGACGCACAGTGGGCTGAAATCGGAAAAAGCCGGACAAAAGTCCAAAATGGCTTTTTTGAGATACAGACCTGATACTTTGCATATATATACACAAATGATTGCTAATCATGGAATGTTAAGTTTTTTCTCGTATATCCCATCCGTTACGTAGCTACTGAGGCTCAATCATGACTAAATTTCCAAAAACACGTCCGATTGAATTTTTCTTCGAAAATCTTATAAGTTAAGTAGATAGTGGACCTGTGGAAAGATTTAAATGGAATAAAAAACGTACTATTCTGGTAACATAATACATTTCCTATGTTTTCTATAAATTTCGATGATCTTGGTCAATATTTGTGCGGTATTACGTCACAAAATGGCGGACGCTTTTTTCAAGCAAAATTTGACACAAAGTAGACAATATCTTTTGTTTAAGAAAAATTGTCTCCTGGAAATTGCATCGAAGTATTCATTAAAGATATTTTAAGAATATCTAGCAGAAATATTTCAAAAATCTTTGCGACCACGAACATAAATGCGATTTTTTAATCGCGCTGCACGACCCGGGTCCGCGCAGCTGGACCTGGTAGTAGGACTACTCCGTTGGATTGTTCAAGTTGTTTGGGCTTTAACTCTTCGAAATCGCCGTTTCTAAGCTAAGTATGTTATCACTGTTGTCCAGAAGTTCTATATTGAAGGTATTAAGAGGATATTTGATCGTGCGAATGGATCAATGGATGCGTTACTGTGACAAATTCGGTTTGGTTTGGACAATTTACGAAATCATGCCTCAAATTATGAATATCCTTCAACTATTGAGTGTAAGTTTGTATGTTCGTATAATAAATGCTATCCAAAAAAGGCAGCATCTGGCATTGCTTTTCCATCCATTTCCTTTCCACCCTTGCCGAAGACGGCCGCGCGAAAAGGGGGCGTTTTATGGGACCGCGCAGCATTTAACGGTATATTACGGGTGTTTTTAAAGAATATTTTATTTATGATAGTAAATATAGATGCAATTAATAAGAGTTCTAACTCTCCGAAGAATTCTCACTACTCTTTGTTTTCATTTCTTCTATGTCGTTTAACATTAGAAGTTGTCTTAATTCTTTTGGCATCTTCCTGTCTCTCTTCGGAGTTGAATTTGTGGTGGAGGAAAGAAATGGATCAGAAGTGATCAACAACCTATTAAATAAATAGGACAGCTGCCCTAAGAAGGGAAGAATCGCCGCCTTTGATATTTCGCCTCCATGTATAAGTACCTTATGTGCCTTGATTGGCATGTAATACCAGGGATACAGGTCTACGTATAATTCGGCAGTTCTCTGGGAGTACTGCGAAAATTCCTCGTCGTTGAGCGGTAGTCCGGTAGATATTGCCTTTAGTATTGTGGAAAAATTTTTGATGAAGTAATAATTAACTTCTGTAAAACATATGAAAATATGTATATTAAACGCGATGGCAAATCTTCAATGCCTACAAAACAGGAAAGTTACTGAGCTTTCAAAAGTACTTGTTCGGTATAATAAATGTGTTACCTATGCATGGCTATCAAACAAAAGCTAAGTCCGTATGCACAGTTACCTGTCAATTCAGCGTGTCGTGACGCGCGAGCGGTCGCGTTCGACATAAGTTCGCGGGGTTCGATCCTCAGGTCGGCCGAGATTCATTGAGACGGCGAATCATGCTTGAGAGTTTTATTCTCTTTTGACAACAGTACACAATGATAAAAACACAGTCAGTAACTCACTTGGAGGAGACTTCGGTAGGACCCAGCCCATCGCGGATGGTGGCGCAGACACTCATCGGTCCTGCGTCCACACCCTTAGGTGCAGACACTCAGACCGACTGCTCCTGACGACCGATGACTTTCTCACCCAACGTTCGACTACCACCAATCGACCTGCTCAACATCATCCCCACGACCCTGCTTCACTGACCATCACTCCGACCATCCACCCCCACGACCGTCCTCCGCCCCGCTCGAGGACTTCCCTTATATACACGATGTTTGTATCCGAAAATGGCGGGGGGACGCAGGTCGTTGTCCGAGGTCACGACAGAAATGCAGTGGGAGGAAGGGAAGGGGTAGAAAGAGTTCGGGAAGAGTCCAGAGAAAGATCTAGAATGGGTTTGGTCCGGTGACCGGAAGAAAGTACAGTGGGTAAGGGTTGGAACGAATTTAGAAAAGGTTTGAGTCCAAGAAGAAGGTGCAGCGAAAGGTCGAGGAAAGGAAGTTAAGACAAAGGGAGGGATCGGAAAAGAAGGGATGTTGGAGGACTCTGATGCAACCCCTGGCGAGGGCCAAGGATCGGTTCCGAGAAGGCGAAGCGTGGGTGCCTGAGAAAGGGGTCATTGGCACTTTTGGGGGTCGCGACTTGGGAAGGGAAAAGGGGAGTGGCAGGGGCTGTTCTGCGTCTTGTTCCTTGCCCCCGGCAACATACAAATGCAGTCCGGCTGTTACATAATTTGATTCGCACCCCCCCGCGACATTAGCGGATCCTCCCAACAAGCGGTCATTTTTGGAGAATCAAAAAAACGTCTTGCCGTATATCCATCGCTCGTATTTCCTCATCCAGGGATTTGTACGTCTACAATTAACCCCATCCGTTCTCGAAACGCTTTCTGTATGATTGTCTTTTCTTCGATAGGTGTATTTTAAGAGTCCCACAGGCCTAGAAAGAACTCTCATTATAATTCAGATATTTAATTTACCTTAAAACACATATTTCTAGCCTCAGTTTTAATGCTTTCTCACCTGCCACCGTTCTCTCCAGTCGATACGATATGTGCAAAAGACGATAATAAAATCGAATATAGCAATGCAACATTGACAAACCGAAAGCATATTTTTCCACATCTACAGGTCGATTCCTCATTGCTCTTATATCATCATTTCGGAAACTTTTGCTCCGCAGATGTAGCACTTCACGCTAACTCTCTCAGGCATTGCTTACCTAAAAGAATTGTTTTTATAAGTTTGTTAAGCATTATCCACTGCCATATACTATTATCCACCTTTAATAAAAGTATAAGCCTTATTTTTCCATTTATCATCGTTAGCAGCATGTTAAAAGTGACGGAATAACTTCCCAAATTCCATTTCTCTAATGCATCAATCTGCCTTTGTAAATAATTTCTTTCCTCTTTAGCAACTTCCTTGGTTTCTTTGAGCCACTGAAGGAGAATGGGCCGGCAAAATCTGGTAGACGACGGCCGAGGATTTTTACAGATAATCTTACCTAAAGTAGTGCAAGTATTAATATTGCTACCTTTTATTACAACTAGCTTGGAAAAAATAAACAAGATACACTTATAAATCATACCAGTTGCGACATTTAGCAAACGGAGTGGCACGAAGGAACTCATGAATAAATACTCATCGGATGAATCTGCTCGCTCCCTCAATTATTTATATTGAGCATGGCCCGAACTACCATCAAATCCATACTTGCACGTTAGCATACCAGCACTTCATTGCTGGAAGTTAGAAGCGGGAATGGTAGACCCTACCCTGCTACTTTGCTTGTAGTAGTACCACTGTGAGTTTTACAGTAAAGTCCCGGGTTTGAACATTATGGAAAAAAACGGACATCCATCCTAGGCATCATGGGTTCGATTCTAGGAGGCCCCAAAAACGGTACTTTTCCCATTGAAATGCATTGAGCGCATTTTCAAAAATTTATTTAGCGTATTTTGCATTATGATACAACGTTGAAATTTACGGAGTGGTTAGAACGTATTTTTATCTTCGTTTTGACACATAATAGCATTATCCCTAATGGCCCTAGATTCGATGCTAGGTAATTTCTTTTTGCCAAAATTTCAGAAAATCATTTTCGGTACTTCCCGGTAAGATAGAACGTTCAAATTCTCTACACCGATAGAAAATATAATTGTCTATCGTGTGTGTGTAAGGGATCTGTCCTGAGTGTCCTTAGTTCGATGCTAGGGCAATTCCTATGTCATAAGTTCAAGAATTAATTTAGGGTACTTAGCGTTAAGATAGAAAGCCGCAATTCATGGTATTGTTAGACTAGATGGATTTCTATCGTACGCCGTAAAAATTGTTGCCCTAATGGCCCAGGTTCGATGCTAGGAGCATTCCAATGACCGAATATTCAAAAATTCGTTATGGTATTTCCCAGTCTGGGTGAAGCTTGAAATTCGCAACATCGATAGAAGATCTATCGTATGCCGTAAAGAGATTTATCCCAATGGACCCAGGTTCGATGCTAGGACAATTCTTATGGACGTATTTTGAAAAATTCGTTTTGGGTATTGTAGTTGGTGGATGGCAGTCCGTTTATAGCAGGCGGAGTGTTGCAGGTGGTGTACAATGCTTTAGTTAATCTATCTTACATTAAGCTTGCAGTTTGCAAGCAACTTTTACTCGTATATATATATACACACACACACGAGTAAAAGTAGCTTGCATACTGCAAGCTTAATGTAAGATAGATTAACTAAGGCATTGTACACCACCTGCAACACTCCGCCTGCTATAAACGGACTGCCATCCACCAACTACAATACCCAAAACGAATTTTTCAAAATACGTCCATAAGAATTGTCCTAGCATCGAACCTGGGTCCATTGGGATAAATCTCTTTACGGCATACGATAGATCTTCTATCGATGTTGCGAATTTCAAGCTTCACCCAGACTGGGAAATACCATAACGAATTTTTGAATATTCGGTAATTGGAATGCTCCTAGCATCGAACCTGGGCCATTAGGGCAACAATTTTTACGGCGTACGATAGAAATCCATCTAGTCTAACAATACCATGAATTGCGGCTTTCTATCTTAACGCTAAGTACCCTAAATTAATTCTTGAACTTATGACATAGGAATTGCCCTAGCATCGAACTAAGGACACTCAGGACAGATCCCTTACACACACACGATAGACAATTATATTTTCTATCGGTGTAGAGAATTTGAACGTTCTATCTTACCGGGAAGTACCGAAAATGATTTTCTGAAATTTTGGCAAAAAGAAATTACCTAGCATCGAATCTAGGGCCATTAGGGATAATGCTATTATGTGTCAAAACGAAGATAAAAATACGTTCTAACCACTCCGTAAATTTCAACGTTGTATCATAATGCAAAATACGCTAAACAAATTTTTGAAAATGCGCTCAATGCATTTCAATGGGAAAAGTACCGTTTTTGGGGCCTCCTAGAATCGAACCCATGATGCCTAGGATGGATGTCCGTTTTTTTCCATAATGTTCAAACCCGGGACTTTACTGTAAAACTCACAGTGGTACTACTACAAGCAAAGTAGCAGGGTAGGGTCTACCATTCCCGCTTCTAACTTCCAGCAATGAAGTGCTGGTATGCTAACGTGCATGTATGGATTTGATGGTAGTTCGGGCCATGCTCAATATAAATAATTGAGGGAGCGAGCAGATTCATCCGATGAGTATTTATTCATGAGTTCCTTCGTGCCACTCCGTTTGCTAAATGTCGCAACTGGTATGATGTATAAGTGTATCTTGTTTATTTTTTCCAAGCTAGTTGTAATAAAAGGTAGCAATATTAATACTTGCACTACTTTAGGTAAGATTATCTGTAAAAATCCTCGGCCGTCGTCTACCAGATTTTGCCGGCCCATTCTCCTTCAGTGGCTCAAAGAAACCAAGGAAGTTGCTAAAGTGGAAAGAAATTATTTACAAAGGCGGATTGATGCATTAGAGAAATGGAATTTGGGAAGTTATTCCGTCACTTTTAACATGCTGCTAACGATGATAAATGGAAAAATAAGGCTTATACTTTTATTAAAGGTGGATAATAGTATATGGCAGTGGATAATGCTTAACAAACTTATAAAAACAATTCTTTTAGGTAAGCAATGCCTGAGAGTGTTAGCGTGAAGTGCTACATCTGCGGAGCAAAAGTTTCCGAAATGATGATATAAGAGCAATGAGGAATCGACCTGTAGATGTGGAAAAATATGCTTTCGGTTTGTCAACGTTGCATTGCTATATTCTGTTTTATTATTGTCTTTTGCACATATCGTATCGAATGGAGAGAACAATTGCAGGTGAGAAAGCGTCAAAACTGAGGCTAGAAATCTGTGTTTTAAGGTAAATTAAATATCTGAAATATAATGAGAGTTCTTTCTAGGCCTGTGGGACTCTTAAAATACACCTATCGAAGAAAAGGGCAATCTTACAAAAAACGTTTCGAGAAAGGATGGGGTTAATTGTAGACGTACAAAGGCCTGGATCAGGAAATACGAGCGATGGACATACGG
>KZ308978.1:211995-242244 GCA_000376725.2 Ladona fulva
AAGGTCCTGCTTCTGACTTCAGCGATAGCCCAGTGCTGGAAGGTCCTGCTTCTGACTTCAGCGATAGCCCAGTGCTGGAAGGTCCTGCTTCTGACATGAGTCCGTTTTTCAATCATTGCAAAATTTTCCAAAAAATATTTTTCGTTGTGCTGACACCCGCGCAGGTATACGATCAGTATAAATTCAAAGGTGACTGAAGCAAGTGGATGCTGCCTAATATAGCTTACTGTTAAAGCATTTTGTGAGTTTTTGCGACTGTATTTATGAATACTTAAGTATTGAGGCTTAACCGCTTTGTTTAACGCAATCGTCATACCAGGTGACAAACGTCTATCAAATCGGAAAGTAAACTAAAATAATTTCTTAAATTCTCCGCAAAACATAACTTATGGGAGATTTTCATATCGGCCTGACGTCGTAACCATGCTTACGAATGATAACAGCATCTCTATTCTTAATTCTCTATTTCCCGGGTAAGTACTCCAAAATTATTTCTTAATATCCACAAAAGGCATTCTTAAGTAAAAAATCAGGAATTCTCTGATCAACCTTATGATAACTAGGATCGAAATGTCACTAATCCTAGAGATATTCTATAGTGGTCCATTAGACATAAAAGTGATTCCCGTGGTTTAGGCTTAAAATGTATTGTATGTGGCTGATAACCATCAGTATGTAATTGATACAGTACCTACGGAACTAATATTGTAATAAATGTTAACCAAAAAGGTTAAGAATGTCTTGAAGGTAAAAAGTTGAAATTTAATGGCGTAAATATGAGTTACAGTGGTACTTCGGCTTAGGAACTTAATTCGTTCAGTTTTCGTGTCTCAAAAGGTTCGTATCTCGAATCCAAGTTTTCCATTGAATATTAGGTCAATAGTTTAATCCATTCCGATATGGAAATTTTGAAATAAGAATGTTATTTAAACTACTGCAGGTTGCAATATGATCCCTGAGGGACAAGAGACAAATGAATTTGTTCGTAATCATTTAAATTATTTTTGGTCAATGCAATTATACAAATATAATCCCCTAGCAATAATGAATATAAGTAATAAGAAAGGTCCTACCTATTACCGATCTCTTTGGTCAATTTCTCTAATACTAACAGAATTTCTTTTACTGAAAATGCCAAGAGAAAACATAAACGAAGCAGAGAAGTTCGTGGCTACGTGTGTGAAAACCGATTCTAAACACTGAGACAACTTGATCATTTTAAGGATATTTCCTGCCTAAATTCCCGCACATTGGTAGAATAATCGGCTAAAATATTGCGCATAAAATGAACAAGAGATAAGCCTAGTGCGAGTAGCAAATCTCTCGGAGGGGCCCCTTTCTCTATCCTCTCCTTGTCATTGGTATGTCTATTAAGAAAAATAACAACTACTTCAATTTACAGATAAGTGTAAACACATTGAATGTGCATTTAGACATATGAAATAGATAAATCGATCAAAACAGTTTAATTTGTCCTAAACTCCTTTGCTTTATCCTTTGATGCTTTTGACAGTAGTTATAAACTTTCGAAATCACGTGCAATAGGTTTGTCACCTTACTCCCCCGTTACGTCTGCTTTTCTTACTAATTTCACTTCTTCCCGACCAACTATCAGTTCCATTTTAATTTCTTCCCAGGACCATTTCTTCTGCGTAAATAACAAACAATGGTCATAAGTGCTAAGGACAACCTGATTTACCTGTTTATAAAGCATTTTTCTTGGTCCGGACGGATTAAAAAGGCCCAATCTAAGACGTTTATGGTTCATGCTACGAATTTAAATCTCGAGTAACGGAGAAGCGTCGATATATCATTGATATACTCAAACATATGCATCCATAATCTACCGACAAAAGAATGGGACATTATATTCGGTTCGCAAAAACTTCCGTTCCAATGAAATGAGCCGGGTTCGACCGCTGCACTCACTAGCCCTCGTTTATTTTTGGGATTTGACCTACGCCTCCACTCTCTCTCCTCTTCATTCCCTTGAAATATTCATCGTCCATTTCTGAGAGTCGCTGCCTAGCGGCGTTTCCTCGAAGCTCAACGGCGGTTCTTGTTTCGCATTTGCCATTCTCTTCTTTCATACGATACGTCGTTGGGCGCGGCCTACTTCACGCCCAGCCCAGCCTGTTTCTCTATACTCTTATGGAAGTAATTTTTATAATTGATTTTTAAGGTTACTGATTATCAACTCTTATATTATGAAGTAGATGTTTTGCGTTTGTATGTACGTATATATGTCTAAACGCCTAAACCTCGAGAACCAGAACTCGCACGACTTTCAATCTTTCGAGGCTTATAAATGTCTTTAGAGATTAGAAAATAGGCTACTTTTATACCCCTAACTGTCGCCTGATCGACTCCAGACCATTAAAACTGTTTTCATAACATATGAACGTAAACCTTAAATTCGCCGCTTGCAGGCTTCGTTTATTTTGAAAAGTTATATTAGAAAGAATAGTCGTACGAAATCGGGACCAGCACCAAAAGAAGAGAAATTGAATGAAAATTCTTATTTCGGTCGTGGAACATTGTTTTTCGAAAATTCGAAATTGCGAAAATTTTGATAAAATAGGCGGTCATTGTGTGATATTTTGTGGTTATAAGCAATCGGTCCCCTTGAAGACAAATTCCATTGTTGAATCCGAGCTTATGCATTTTAGTTCACTTTTATCGCTTGAAGGGTTTGTTTCTTTTGCAAAATTAACCGAAAAAACCGCCTTTTGGCGAATGGCAGGGGGTGCTCTGCTTAGATCACTGTCACATTTCATAGAAGAATGTAGAGTACATAATAACGACATTTCATGTTTAATTTGCTACATTGGCTCTATATTTTATTTCCTGAGAGTCGATTGAGTCGCTATTAGTATGTAGTTATCAATTTTTACTTCCCATCGTTTCTTTATGGGCAGTTGAGCTATTCTGAGTGGGTGTGCAAGGGTGAATGTTCGCCTAAAACTAGAGAACCAGTTGTTATAAAGAATGCAAAATTACGCATTTTTAAGAACCTCCGATATATTGATTACTTTTCGCGTATTTATCGGTATAAGGTTCGATCCCATCCAAGTCAATGCTTTCCTATAAAATATTCACATAAAAATGTGCAAGATAAGGCAGTTTTATTCATTCGATGCTATTTTATTTCAAATCTTACTTATTTGGAAGGCCCACACCTCCGACCGCCCCTCTCCACCACTTCAGGAATGGGTGATGCAAAAAATGAACACAGCAAAGAATTTTTCATATTTATTAGTGGAAGACACAAAAGTTTTCCAGACAAATATTTACAAGAATGAAATTAAAGGTGCACAGAACTGATAAATGACATAGAAAATAATATATCCATCTAAAATTGTGCAAGTCTGGTGTAATTTTTGCAGTTCGAAATTTCTTGTCTCTTTCTTGTGTTTCAGGTGTATTTTTCAGTGTCAAAACCATGAGATGAACCCTCGAAAGCATACGGTAAACAAAAACACAAAAAGATGTGAACTGATTTTAAAGGAATAGTTGTCACATGGCCTCCACTGGAATGAATTCATCCCAAATTAATGGTCAACTTTCTCTTTATTCAAGCGTGAGTTCTCTGAAAGGCTCTTTAGATCTGAGCATTCTCGTTAGCTCTTATTCCTCATCGAGCATGGACGAAACTAAGCCAACGATATACTTCTGTTACTTAAACGAATTGTCATGAACACATCTCATTCGCCGTGTTTTTTCTCTCACTCTTTATTTTCAGGCTTCTTTCTCTCTCACCAAAGAAGCAAAATGTGCTCTATAACGAGGAGTACTTGACGATCCGACGTGAATATTGCCCATTCAACGAGCTGTAATGATGACCATTAGTTATAAGATACTTTACTTTTTGTAATTGATCATGTTCTTTCAACTAATCTAGCGAACCATTGTTATCTTTTGATATGTAACTTCTTTTTGTAACTCTAAGTAACTTTTAAACTTACATTCTCTGTGTTTTACACGTTTGTAATTTGATTTTCATATTTCCCGTTTTCGATTACCAGCGATTTAAATTGATTGTATTATTACATTATTATATTATCTTTACATGTATTTAATGCGTTTTCGGGGGCTTTTTTCACCTTCTTCTCTGTGGGTTTTTTTCTCGCAATGTGGCAAGAAGAAAAGGTGATCAAGAAATATATTAGAAAACTTTTAAAATTTTTGTTACCATTTTCATGGGCAAGTTTAAGATTCTTTTGTACTTCTTATAGTGGTCCTTATATTTGTGTTTCGGTACAGCTTATATAGAAAATTATATAGAAAAATATATCTTTCATTAAATTTTATCTCAGTTTTGTTCATAGCTGTGATAATATGAAAACAACTGAGGTATGAGTGATGATAATTAATTAAGGTCACTCCTTTCGGAATGATACGAAAAGTGATACTCGTATAGTCGCCGTGCTTCACTTATTTGGACTTGTTCAGCATTCTATCTCAGTAATGAAAGCACTCCTCACCTCACTGACAACCTCACTCCTCATTTCGGCTCAGCCCCAAGGCTTTTATGGTGGAGGGATGAGGTTCAAACCAGCCTTCAGCCTGAACAGACTTCTTATAGAATCTATAAATAAAATTTTGCAATAATTCTTTAAAAATATTCGAACTCTCCTAATACTTCGAAGAAACGAGAATAAATTTACTCTACGATGACGTTTGCGACATAGGCGAATACGTGTTAAATGACGGTAAAGAGAGAAAGTAAAAGTTATTGTATCAAAAAAACAATACATGGAGGGACTTTATGGGCTCATATCTTGAATCGGCGACGGAAATTAGTAAATAACAGCTGTTGCTATACATGTTTTCGAAAGAAATGAAAATTTGTCGGCCTGTGTTATATTTAAGTTATTGTATGTAAGTTTAGTTTCGGAGCTAACGTCAGTCAGAGGCGTCAGTGTATATTAAGTTTTCCTCCTCACGACTGACACCCGAAGATCGAGAGCAAGACTTATCTTTCTGTAAAATAAGGAGAGCGTCTTTTCTTCAACGTGTTCCGTTTTAATTTTCCTCTCAAGCACTCGGTTCAAGCAAAGCTGAGCGCGTGCTTATCAAGGTGTCGTCCATTTCCGCAGCTGAATTTCTGAAGCGAGTGCTCTCGCCTCCCAATGACATAGGGATTAATTGATCCATATGTCACTGCGGCCAACAAATCCCCCATCCCTTGCTCCCTCCCTGAGCCGTCGGATTAAGGAAACATGTTCTCACATATGTAACTGTAGTACTTGAGGAAAAATCGAAAGTAGCGTCGTAAGCAGTGATTTTAAAAAGCGTCTTCTATTGCTCAAAGTAGAAACTTGTTTTTCTGTAGTCTTTATTTTATAGTATGTACTAGTAAACGCCCCCGTCAAGCATGACGGGACTTAATTTAGTTTAAAAATATGTCTATTATCGTATATATCTGCTCCTCCTAAGCACAAAAAAATTCGGACGTAAGATCATAATAACTCAATATATTTCTTATTACATAAATTATTTATAATATTTATTCTACTGTTTTCAAATCATTAAAGCCTACTTTACGTACATTTCTTATAAAAATTATAAGAACTGATTATCCATCGTTTCTTATTTAATTTTGTAAAAGAAACAACCTCTGTAGGCAACGAAAACCTATTTTACGTACAAGCCGGGGGACGGAGAGACATTTGCTTTATATATATATGATTAGATAAGTAATTAAACTAGGTAACCATTATTGCGTAATATCCAAAACTTGCGAGAGCTACTTTTATTCCGCCGAAAGGCCTCAGTTTGATTTAGAGTAGTGCTCTGTTTTATAAATACTTATGAAATATCATACGAAACTGATTTTCAGTTTGTCCATCTGAAATGGGTCATTCTTTCAATGTTTTTGGCTCAGAATGTAATAGAAAATGAAATATTGAGTAGTTTGGTTATCGCTGCTGCCCTCTAATCAACGCATTCCACTTTCAATTTGAATCCCATTTCGCAAGGATCGTAAACAAATCTTTACAACATTCACCAACATTATATCGACGCGTTTCCGATTGAAGGCCCATTATTTCAAGACAGAATTATATTTAATAACGTTGTCATTGTTCATTTTACTATATTTTGATGAATAATTTTTTTTTTCATTTGCCTTCTGGTGCAGGATAGAGGAAAGTGTCTTTTGATACATTTCGTTCATCAGCATATTTCTAACAGAAACATTTTTCTATTATAAACGTGACTACGAATTTGGAAAGGTGTAAACATTTCTCTTAATTAACAAATATTTAAAAATTTACGAGGTTAAGCATGTTTTTTGTTTCTAAATCTAAATTTCTATCAATGATTTTTTATACGTGAAATCAATCATATAATATTCAAAAGAGTCGTAATTTAGATTCAGATTGGTCACAAACGGCCAATTCAGAAATAGTTAATGATTAGTTAAATGATTACTTAAATGCTAAGGACAATTTTCGGAGTCTCACTTGAGAGTAATATTGCGTAGATTAAGGAACTAGGTATGCCAAAACTTTATCTTCTATAACAAGACTAGTCTTAAGAATAATTCTAATTAAGCACAGAAATTAATAATTATAGTTTATTTACAGTTTATTATACAAACTGGATAATGTGATTGTCTACACAGAGATGCACCCTTTAAATTTTAAAGATGAGTTAAAAATTACTTAAGGGAAAATGAAGTATGGAGGCTACAGATAACTCGAGACTGTTGGGGGAGTCATCTGTGTTGTTCACACCGGAATAGAAAACACATTTGTTTATATATTTAAGCATTGCACGTATTTAAAAGTGATTGTGGACTGACCCCATGTCGTTAGTAATAATTTTCCATAAGAGGACAAAAGGGTAACTGGGAATTTGTGAAATGGGAGGCGTGAAGTTTCGATAGTTGAGTAAAGGTTTGCCATTGAGGGGGTTTAACTCTTGATCCTTGAATTCCTCCCCCCACCTTGTGGGGGGCCCAGTAGCTACAATGAGCAAAGCTGGCGGGAGTATAAGCTCCGGGACTCCCTTAGGTCGAAGGTAAGGAGCAAAGCTGAGTAACCCAGAGCTGACTCAGATTGAGCAAACAGTCTTATGCAATGAGAGACCACCAGATTTGCTTCACCGATTTGAACGAAATATTTTTTCGTGGTAGAGAAGTTGAAATTAAACAAACGTGAAACAGGGTTTGTGTTAATTGACCTTATTTTTTTGGTAATGCATAATTTTATTTTCGAAATTTTCGGCAATTTATGTCTATAGCAAAATGGGTTGGTGTAGTGGTTCAAATGCTAACCTTCCACACAGAGGACCGGAGTTCGAGTCAGATTCGTGACGTCTGTTTTTCACTTATTTATTTCCATTGAATTTAGATTTTTATGTAGGAGTATGAAATCACTCACTGACGGACTGAAAAACATTCTTTTGAAGAAAACAAACTGTAACCTTGTACTTGTCACCATCTCTATGATGTGGACCTATATATTCGTAATTCCCGGGGTAAAACTTCCCTTCAATGGGATCTCCGGAGGGGAATACATCGAGGCCAAGTAATGCAAGAGATGAACGACAGATGGAGAAGTTGAGAAGAGAAAGTAAAAGGATGGAAGTGGAAGGGAAAAGATAGGAACATGAAATGTGCTGCTTCAGGGAGGCAAGTTAGGGAATGCAAGAGTGAAAACAGACTAGATATTCTTTGAGTGAGTAAAATAAGATGAGGTGGAAGGGTGTGGAGTGGAGATTATTCGTAGGCGATTCAGGCGAAGAAAAAAACGGAATTAAAGAAGTATTTTTTTATATCCCAATGCCCCCTTAGACATCCATTGTTTGTGCGGGGGGTTGGAATTGTGATAGGGAATAAGATGAAAATTATAGTGATTGGAGTACATTAACGAAAGAATAATAGCGCTAAGATTGAAAGGCAAAAGCAAAGACCTTGCTGTAATACAAGTGTACATGCCAAAAAGTCAGCATTCTGATGAAAAAGTGTAGGACTGTTAAGAGAGGATAGTACATACTCATCGCTGAAAGGAAAGGCTGCACAGTAGTGATGGTAGAGTTTAATGCATTGGTGGTGAGAATAAGAAGGTCTACAAGAACTGTGTCAATGAGGTATGGGGGAACATCAAAAGCAGCATGAAAGAGGAAGCAAAAGAGGTATTTTGTGTATAAAACAGGAAGAAAATAAGGGAAGGATAGATCACAGGCGAGATGTTGGACAAAATGGAGGAAAGAAGAAGATGAAAAAAATGTTAGCAGAGAAGAAGAAAATATAGGAAACTTAAAAGTAAATCCAGAAGAAAAAACATATAAGGCCAAAAAATAGATGAGTGACAAAAGTGTAGTGAGATAGAAAAATTAGAGAAGGAAGGAATATAATGGGAGGCAATAAGAAGCGAGAGAAGTAACGTTTAGAGAGAAAGAAGGAAGTTGTTTTGAAGACAAAGATAGAAAAACAATTAGTTAGCCAAAGGAGGTGGAAGGAATACATAGAATGGTTGTTTGAATGGGAGGAAAGACCCATGGAAAGGGAATTGGAAATAGAGGACATGATGAGGAGTAAGGGTACTTAACACTTGAAAGTGACGCATCTATTTAATGGGAAAGCAACAGGAGTGGACGAAATTCCAGTCGAAATAGTGAAAGCGGCACCCGGAATTTTGGTCCGCTACGATCTGGTCCCACGACGATTTGGTCCACGGCGGCTGGGTGCTACGATGATTTAGTAACGACACGCGATAAATTGGTTGTTGGGCAAGACTGAGATTTCTCATAATTAATTGTTAGTGTTGTTGCTGGATAGACTGCAATAGTTTTGTTAGTATTTAACCTTTTGTTAAACGATAGGTAATTAGAAGTATGCCTTACTGGAATCGGAGCGTGCAATAGGGGAGGAAAACAGTTATCCGGACGTAATAATATGACAAAAGTATTGTTTATGTATAAATTAAAGTCTTTGATACGCAAGGAATACTCATCTCGAGATAAATGAGTGTTGTTTCAGAGATAAATATCGAAGAGAGGAAATCGGCATAGATGATTAATTTGAATGGTACTTAGGAAGAGAGACTGCAAAAAACCATAGAAATTTAAATTAACAAATTTATGTTGCTAAAAGGATATTGTTCATATCGAAATCATTGGGAGAAGAGAGGGTAGACAATTTCAGGACGCTGACGTTTGCTATAAATCTCCTGGCAGTTACATAAAGATTACTTAGATGGACAAACGGAAATGGTTATTTGTAAGGCAGAGGAGGTGGGGGAGGGAGGAGTATGCTACATATGTGTGTGAATAGGTAGGTAATGGGTATCAAACCACTCGTACCGTGGTACGAGTGGTTTGATACCCATTACCTACCTATTCACACATTGAGAAGGAAAATGGAGAAAACTTAAAAAAAGGACAGCTCCGCAAGGACGGGAATGAGAGATGCTATCGGATGTATGCATTGAGGAAATTAAAAGTAGAGTTACACAAGGAAAAGTAGCACTTAGAAAGATTAAGTAGGTGGGCAAGGAATATAAAGCAAGATATTTGAAAAAGATTTGCAAAATGCTCGTTAGGAGAGGTTTCTTCATTTAAAGAAATTCTAAATACGTGAAAGTAATATATTTCCTAAAAATTAAAGTTTAGAATATATAAATATGAAAAAAGAAATAAATTCAAAATTAGCGTGACAGTAAAATAGACAACCTGATAGAAAAGTTATCACAAAGAATGGGATTTCATTCTTTGTTTTTATAAATCCGTCTGATGTCATATGATTTTTGCTTCTTTTTAAAAATCGATTCAGCAATTGTTATCGTTTCCCACTTACGTAGTCACTGGTCACGATAGAAAGGTCCTCACTTTACACAAAAAATATTTCATGTAATTAATTTAATTTCACCTTAGAAGCGTTTTGAATTCTTGGAAGCCTCACTTTAGGGTCGTAGTGATGGACAGTCTGAAAGCGAGTCTCGGGAAAAGAAAGATTACATTGAAATGAAAACAGAAACTTAAAGGGAAGCAGTAGGAAAGCGAAAGAGTTGAGATGGAAAGCAACAGTGATGCCAGTATTAGAATGTGCGGAAACTGTATGGGGTGCACATGATAACATTAATATTAAAAAAGATCGAGAAAGCGCAAGGAAAAGCTCCTAGATATGTGTTATGGAGACATTGTATTACGGAGATTGCTGTATTCGAGGGTTACGGAGAAAGAAGATAGCGTAACAAAAAGGTTATAAATTCTTCGTTGGGAAAAATTAGAAAAAATGCGGAGGTTAAATCGATTGGTAGGCATCTTTCAGGTAAGAAACGATTTATATTCCTCGAAGGGATCATGAGCAGAAGTTAAAGCTGAGAAAGGAAATAACAGATTTAGCTAAGTACGCATTTATAAATAGAGGGATTAAAGAGTGGAACAGTTTGCCTGAAGAGGTCTTCATACCCTTACATAAGAATAAAAAGGAGTTTAAAAGTACATTAAAATTTTACCTTGATATAGAAATGGAAGTTGTGTAAATATATTATTTGAATTTATGTAAAAATTCAATGTAATGTAAAGGGTGTAACGTGTATTAGAGATTATGATTATCTATTGTGTATTCTTTTATTTTTAAATAAGTGTATTGTGTTATTCGACTTGTGTTATACCGTGTTAGTGACTTGTGTCATACAGCGGCCGAATTTTGCAAACCATTTTGACCCCGAAATTTTCTCTCTTTAATAACGTCCTTGTAATATCCACCCGGAGGCCCTAAAAGGAATTCAAACAATTGAATGGGGGCCAAGAAAAACCTTTACACCACTACCGATATTTCACGCCTACCATTTCACAAATCCCCAGTTACCCTATGTTTTCTTATGGAAAATCATTTCTGACGACATGGAGTCCATGCACAGTCAATTTTAAATATGTGCAATGCTTAAATATAGGAGTAAAACGTGTTTTCCATCGTTAACCCGGGTTGCAATTATCTTTCTCTTTAGCTTAAAAGGATCTTACGAACAACTCAATCACCTTAAGGAGAAATTGGACCAGTCTGGCTTCGAACCACGGACCAGTTTAGAAGTTGCTATTCTTAATACTTTTTAGGGCGTTACAGCAACACCTCAAATTTTACCTCTACATTATTTCAGGAAGTGCAAAAAATGAATGACGAGTTTCTTCTTGATGTCTTTAGTTAGGAAACTCTACTCTAGGAAAAGCAACGACCGTTAAAGGGTCAAATACTTTGATCAGTGATATATAACGGCCTCTCCATGCCATTTTTCTTACATTCAAATATCTCAATTGTGGAAAAAAGTTATCAATTTCAATAATTTACCCCAAGTAAAACCAGACATGAACAAGGTCGGACAGGAAAAGGACTCGAATCTGGAATCTTCCGCTTTCCGGGCGGATGCTTTAACCATTTGAGCTATCGGGCAGAAACATATTTTCAAGCCGTTATTTGGGAAGGGCAAAATGGTTTCGTCCGACTGTGCGTCCACGGCCAACGTCCTCCTTGAGGAAACTACTTTTCCTGGGGGCATATCTTCACGTGCACCTTTCACCCTTTACCTTATAATTTTCCAATTAGGTCCGTCATTAGCCATTTTTGAACAGTTCCCAACAACTTCCCCTACTTTTCTTCGAAAGACCGCTCTTTGACGAAGACTCGATCGTTCGGAATCGAAGATTGGCGGCAGTTTTATTCATTCGATGCTATTTTAATTCAAATCTTACTTATTTGGAAGGCCCACACATCCGACCGGCCCTGTCCACCACTTCAGGAATGGGTGATGCAAAAAATGAACACAGCAAAGAACTTTTCATATTTATTAGTGGAAGACACAAAAGTTTTCCAGACAAATATTTACAAGAATGAAATTATAGGTGCACAGAAATGATAAATGACATAGAAAATAATATATCCATCTTTAATGCGAATCAGCTCTGTGTTATAGATACATATATATAGACGCTCGCTGGTCCCTCACTTATCCCTACGCGCTGAAGCGAAAACACGTTGGTGTTCTTAAAATATATTCACTTTGCCAATTTGCAGATCGGTGTCGACTTTCAAAAAACAGTTCGACGAACCGATTTTGTACGCCTTGCGCGATTTCGTTGAGCATTTGTCATAATGCGATCGACGGCTGAGAATGAGCCGAATTCATTTAATTCCGCAGCGCAAAACCAATTCGTGCGCTCGACAATAATGTTCGCTGTTTGATTAAACAAACGATAGCGAACTTCTGAAATACAACGAAGAGAAAAGTCAGCTGTACTGTTTGTACACTCTAATGGTGTTTTACTCCAGACGACCGCTTTTGCTACAATAAAATGAACTTCGATGCATTTCTATGTATCACTAACTCATCGAAAATCGTTTTGTTCGCCTTTTTTATTATTTAAGGGCGATGACAGTAATGCCACGGCTAACGAAGACGATTTTTTCCAGAAACATATTTGTTAGTCGATGAAATTTTGCATATTCTCCCAAAGAAAGAAAAGCTACATTATCATCTAAATCGAAGTATAAATGGAATCATCCATTTTGTTTTTGTGAATTTTCGGTGTACGTTAACCAAAAAAATCCTCAACCGAAAAACAGCGAAAAGATCTTCCAAAGCCGAATGATTTTTAATCAGAGTCATCGTTAGACGAAGCATCACCGTACAGTGTTTAACTTTTAATTCCTAATCGCATTTCCGCCTCAATTTTAGCATAGAAATTGCTTTGAATTCATAACTGGTCCACGGGTTGACAATCCCAGTAATACAAGGAATTTAAATAAGAGTTTTCCCAGTTTAAGTTAATAATTCGTCAATTTGACAAATAGGCTGAAAACTGGAAAACCTCGCGACCTACCTACCAAATAATCTAGATCTTAGTCTCAGCGAAGTAATCATTCAGTGTCTATACCGTTTTCATTAATACTTTTTCTTCTTTGGAAATCAGAACTTTGATATTTAGAGAAATCGGGAGTAAAACCCCTCAGAATCCACGAGCCTCAACCTGTCGTCAACGGAATTAATCGAACCTTAAGATTCATTCCTTTGAGGAAGGGTTCTCTATTTAGCTTTCTTCTCCTCCTTTTATGGTTCTTACCACTGTTATGCATTTCTCTAGCAAACTGACGTTTCTTCGTCGGTAAAGAATTCACGGATTCGTTTTTCAAATTCAGCAAAACATTCGATATAAGTGTACTCATTTCGTGAGCAGAACGCGACGACAAAATTTGAATTCGGTAGAAAACAGCCGTTAATCCCTTTAATTTTTCCGATATTCACTCGTTTTTATTTCGATTGTAATTGAACGCAATTGGGACTTGGAAAGGCGTTCGAATAGACTGTCATCGTCGCTCGAAAAAGCTGTTATCTCACTGACACCGGCGTCCATTTGTCAAGAAACTTTATCATTGGATAATTACAGTATCGCTCGCTTTTGTTATAGTTTGAAATCATCCAAGATAAGGTATAGTTTAATTATCGCAACATTTTTGTGGTCATAATAACTTATTATTTGCATTGGACAGGCTTCGTCTAAATTCTACCAGAATAGCTTTGCAAAATTAAAGGAAGAACCGCGGAATCGTTGAGCGTCTCAGAAAGATAGCAAATAGGTACGAAATATATACCATTTATATATATATAATATATATATAAATGGTTACAATTAGTCAACGATGTACGTTCCACTCTTTTAACAGAACAACGTAGTCAATAATTACATTTTTAACTGCTGTCACTTGCCCCAGTCTCGGATTCGATTACCGGAGAGTTTCTTAGATCCAACATTAATCGATAAGAACAATACTACCATTCTCTCTCATCAATTAGGACGTCTTGCTGTCGTTTCGTCTCATTTAATTAATTTTACAATAGTAAATGCCAGTGCATCCAACATTCCGGATTCATTTACATTTACATAAATACCCCGCAAACCGCCGTATGGCGTATGGCAGGGGGTGTTAACGCACCATTTGTTAAAGGAGAGCATTTTGCTTGTATATTGAAAAATGTAAGTACGAAATGATGGCGATTGATTCGAAGGCGCTATCTTTGCATCACATTAACGAAATACATTTCGTGTGAAACAGAAACAATTCCAAGGAATCGTATACTGTGAAAGGGTACGAGTGGAGTTTTCCCTTCAATAGAGTTTCTTTGGGACACAAAAAGAGTCTGTGTTGGTATAAATGGTGTATTCAGGTTCTGTTTGGTTATTCATTCGTCGTGGCATCGAATGCTCTGAATGAATCACTTTCGTCGGCAGACGGCGATTGAAGCGCCAGCCAACTCGAAAATTTGCTCTAATTTTGGCAAAACAACCGAAAGAATTGTCGGGAAAGATTGAAAGAGTGGATGAAAAGGATTGTTTCGGTTTTGGGAAAAATTTTCAACGGTATGCTCTGCTTTTTGAGGGGGACATGTTTTAGAAAAAGTCGCGCAAAAGAGATTGACATTCTAAAATGAGTATCTCTTTAAGGCTCGTGCTTTCGGAACAACAGAAAGTGCTATTAGTCGTATTTTGACGAAGAATTTTGGAGATAGGGAGTGCGTTCATCAGTTCGTACACTCTGATAAAACAGATTTGAGGACTGAGGCGAATACTTGCTACGGTCCGCCAAAATTGGCACAAATTAAAAAAAACTGATCAAATGAGGAGTTTGGTGTTTTCAGTAGCATAAGTCCAGCAATACTGAACCAAAACTAAAGGAAGAGTACAAAAGAGTGAAGGCCGAGCTATCCTCGAAGCAAAACACGGATTAGAGGTTATTAATGGAAATTATTTGGCCAAAAAGTCCATTATGATTCCTATATTGCTTTTGGGAGAGAATTCTAGCTGATTGAGAAAATATAAGTTTCCAATCCACTAATTGAAGATAATTTTTCCAAAAAAAGAAAATCGTTGGTCATCTACATTTTCCAATTTTCTCTTTGGTAGCCTTCTGGTTTTTCAATGAAGTTGGAGATAAAAGAATAATCGTTTGGCAGCATCCAAAGGGAATTGATGTTTTTATAAAAGGAGTAAGACTATATCTTGAAAATATCTATAAAAAACCAAGACAATGAAATTTCTAGTAAACAACCCAATCCGAGCTAAGATAATTATTGAAAGTAATATATTAAATCAAATATCACAATTTATATATTTGGGATGCAACTCGGATGAACTTGGGATGAAAAGAACAAATATATTTTAAATAAAACGACCAATTACGAAAGAATGAGTGGGACCATAAGGAGGACCTTGAAAGGAAATACTGCGAGGGAAACAGAAAATAAGGGAAACAGATAAAGTTTCACAAAACAGTCCCCACATTAATTTATGGATCGGAAGCTTAGGCGCCTTGGAAAAGAGACCAAAGCAGATAGAAACGTCAGAAATTAAATTCCTTAGATCTGTGAAGGGCAGCACACATCTGGACCACAAAAGAAATGAAAATATAAGGTTGGAATTAGAAGTGCAGCCATTGATGGAGATAACTATAAAAAAAATGGAGAGATCATGTTGAACGCATGCCTCTAGAAAGGATTCCCGAAAATGTTTTGGAAGAGAAGCGTTTAGGGAAAAGAAGTATAGGGAGGCCGAGATTACGGTGGTGAATCCGGAACAGGTAACATGCCTAAATCTGGTAGATGAAGATGACGAGAAGAGGAGTACGGAAATTGTGTCGGGAATTTCTCGATCCATGCATTCCTTCTTTTGAATGGATTCAAAGAAATAGTATTGTGAATAAAATGTGTCAGATTCTTAAAGTAACACAAGTATCATAACACTCCAACTTACTCATGTATATGGACTCGGGGAAACTGTATTAGGGACCTGCGAAGCATCCATGTCAATAAAATTGAAGAAGTTATGGATTTAAAGTTGTTTGCAATGAACAAGAAAAGAGAAATATTGGTGACTTATGACGTATTGCCAATTTACATATTCGTGGAAACACAGGGATCTCTTCTGGGTCCCTTTTTTAAATGTTGAGCGGAGCCACATCGAATTTATACCACTTTAAACCCTACTACATTGCACAAGTCCCACTAATCCAAACACCTATCCTCTGAAAGTTCTTTTAATCCGAACAGACATTCTGGAAAATTTTTAAAATATGCAAAATAGTTTTGGCTGAAAATAAGGGATAAACAAAACAAAATCAAATTAAAAGCATAGAAAAACCATTCTTTTATTAACTTTCGCAAGATTATGGTATAAAACAACTCTTTTAGATAATTTACTCTCTATTGTATAAAATAAAAAAATAGAGGCTACGTTACAAAACCAAAAATTACTGTTATGTAATGCTGTCAAATGCACAGGAATGAATACAATATTATATCAATACCTCTAATTAAGTATTTGAATGGAAATTGAATTCCCACCAACCTTAGGGTTGAGGAGAAGAAGAAGAAGGTAACAGTCTTGAAGCTAATGACCCACCTCTTTGAATACCTGTTGTGATTTTAGAGAATAAAAGTTAGCTTTTAATGATCTCATTATGTCCGAATAATTTATATTTAAAATATTTATTAAAGCTTTCCTTTCCCCGAATATATGTTTTGGCGGACTTTATGTAAATAAAACACCTATAATACACACAAGATTCCTAGTAGAAAATAAAAAATTCTTAGGAAAAATTTTTAACCTAATCCATATGAAGAGAATATGAAAGGATATAAAATTTCATGTGGGGTACCAACATTCCGAAAAAAATGTCAGATACCAGCGGGAAAGGGCGATTTAAATGTTGCGGAAACATTTCCAAAATGGAGGGAAGACTTATTCAAATGATCTTCAACTTATTAAAAGGATCAAAATCAAGTCGAAGGGGTGCTGAGAACCACACGTATGTGAGGAAACGCCACAGGAATTATAGGACCTGAACAGTTTCAATCGATGAAACATAACTGAGGTCGGTAATGAAAACTAATAAAAAACACATCGTCGAACAAGTGAGAATCAACCAGACGACAAATCATCGCAATCTAATACACTTCGACTTACGAACCGCCACATACGTAAGTTTCGACGTACCAACTTTTTTCGATGACTTCAACATACAAACTTAATTTCGACATACCAACTGTAGTGCTTTTATAATCCCCAGTTCTGTAGTAAGAATGTAGATGATCACGCAATAACCCTCTCCCTGGTTCAGCTTTTTGTCTAATTTGACAGAATTTATAACTATTTAGAAAATTTGACAAAATTTAGGTGCATCGCCTTAATCTTTCTCTGTTATTGTAAAAAACCAAAAACAGATAATGTGATTCCTATGAGATTTTCTTTTGATAAAGATGAATAAGCTACGGAGATAGCTCTTAGAGAAAGGGGCCTCTCCGAGAGATTTGCTACTCGCACTAGGCTTATCTCTTGTTCATTTTATGCGCAATATTTAAGCCGATTATTCTACCAATGTGCGGGAATTTAGGCAGGAAATATCCTTAAAATGATCAAGTTGTCTCAGTGTTTAGAATCGGTTTTCACACACGTAGCCACGAACTTCTCTGCTTCGTTTATGTTTTCTCTTGGCATTTTCAGTAAAAGAAATTCTGTTAGTATTAGAGAAATTGACCAAAGAGATCGGTAATAGGTAGAACCTTTCTTATTACTTATATTCATTATTGCTAGGGGATTATATTTGTATAATTGCATTGACCAAAAATAATTTAAATGATTACGAACAAATTCATTTGTCTCTTGTCCCTCAGGGATCATATTGCAACCTGCAGTAGTTTAAATAACATTAAGTACAGATTAATTGATTTACAATAAGGTACAATGAAAAATGGATTTCGAGATACGAACTTTTTGAGATACGCACTCCGGAACGAATTAAGTTAGAAAGTCGAGGTACTCATAATGTAACTCATATTACGTACTTTGGTTTACTCAACCTTTCTTACGTTCGCCAAAACAGGCATTATCTAAACGATAGGGAATACAACGATATTCAAATAGATTATGCAGTTGTGATGTAATGGAGAAACTTGCTTCCAAATTCGATCCCTAACCACGGAGTTGAGACATTTTGCATCGCCAAATCAAACTTCGCCATTTCTGCAAATGTATGTTCCGCGAGAATACTAAAACGAATGCAATATTTTCGGATGTCACGAACATTCACGTGAAGGTGATGCATGCACGTCGCACATTCAGCAACTCCACACTTGGCGATTTCTTTTCTCAAAATTGGAATCAATTGTCACAGTTTCCTTGCAGCATTCTGACGCTGCCGAAATATGTCGAACAAATGGAAGGAAAATACGTATCGTCTACAGATTATGAAGTTTTTCTGAGCTCTGGTAATTTTGTTTAGATCTGGAGTTTTAAAAATCGTGAGCTCAGACAGAAGTAACGCTGAATGATAATGAGTTAATAATAGAAATTCCAAAAATATACCAAACGTAATAATTTGGTGTGTTTATTTCTTTTAGAGGATTCAATTCCGGTCGATATTCATTTAATACTTTTGAATGAATTTGAAGTAACAGGCAACGTTTTTCATGTTTTCCATCAAAATTGAGGACATTCTCAAAATAATCCGTTATGTATTTATAAAGGAAGGAAGGGAAGTAGGCCAGGGTGGATTGCAGATGTGTTGTTGAGCGTTAATGAGCAGTTGTTAAAATACTGTGTAGTTGTTAAATAATTTGTTTGATGTATGTTAGTTTATTTGTGTGGTACGTGAGAAATCGTGTTTTTGTGTTATTTGTTGATACTTGTAGAGTTACATGCTGTTTGTGGTGCTAGATAATCGACTGCCTTTCTTTTCGTTTTCTATTGTTTGAATTGAAACTTATAAAGAAATGATTTAGGTTGATTTATTCGCTTTTTGTGACGTCGGTATTTGGGGGAGTAAGACCAAATATTATTTAGCGATGGAAATCCATAGAGTGAGGTGCGGATATTATACTTAATCACGTCAACAACGGGATTCGGTATTGCGATTGAGGCAATTAATTCAGGGCACATTCATTCATCTACTCAGGGGATTTAATTTTTAAGGAAAAACTATATAAACTATATAAACTGGATGGTTCCGTTTTGTGTGCCAAAAGATGTTCTTGCGTACCACAATTGGTTCGCTACCGCTGTGCTAGAGTGTCGTATATTTCACAAATTTATCTTAAAACCCCCGCAGAGACAACCACAGCAAAACATCCCAAAACAGATGGAAGGATTGAAGTAATTGCGAAATTTTTCACTAGAAAGAGGAGAGCCGAAGTTAATGGAAAATACTCACAAAAATTATATACTTCACAGTATTTAGACTTCACTGGAATTACGTGTTAGTTGTCGAATAGTAAAAAAAATCTCGCCGAGAGGAGTGGAAAATAGAGCATAATGACGATTGAAAAAGGCAAATTAAACTAAATTCTTCAGCATTTAATATTGGAATTGATTCCTCTCCGGTAATTTGAGTGTTCTCGCTTTTTTCACTAAGTTTTAGGCAATCTCTTTCGTTGATAAATCGTACATAGCGGCGAAGAGCGAAAATCAATCACCTCCTTTGAAAGAATCTTCAGTGAAGGAAAGATTTCGTTTGGACGAAAACTATTCCTCATATATTCAGTTATAATTCTGCGCATCTTTCCTTTCTCATTGGTCCCCTAAGACTCTTCCTATCCTTATTTATTCCACCACCAGTGCCTTCAAAGCAGAAGTGGGCAAAGTTTGGAATGGTGGAGAATTAAATCCACCATGAAGCGTAATTTTTGAATGGCTAAATAACTTTCTAATGCGCTTTAAACCTGTATATATAATTTAATGAATTTCGCATCTACTTTGCACTTTTCTGAAGCATCGCCAAGAAAATCTGCATCCATTCGTTATTTCAATCGCTCCTTCAAAGGCCACCGCTTCAAAATCTCACTTGAGACTCATCTCCTGTCAAAGACATTTTCCAAATGGAATTTTCGTAGCATTAGCATTGAAAATGAAAAACAGTTGAGAAACAATCTCTTTAAAATTTAGAGAAATAGGAAATAGCTTTGCGGAAAAAGGGAAACATTGTGTAGGAAAATACATATATACAACAGTTACGTCTTTCAGTCTTATCTTTATACATGATTATGTAACGAATCGCAGTTAGGCACCTTCCTCTAGAAACACTCCTTAGACACACACATTTGGAAGATAGTGCACACTTCTCATCGGATAAATGTATACATATATTTATATGTATAAGGAGTAAATAGACTTAGTAAATGACCGCTTTATTTTAAGGACGAGTATAGAAAGGCGGACTGCGTGTTCTCACGAACATCGCATGAGAAGAAGAAACAAGTTGGGTCCCAATCTTGGTCATACGGGAGCAGATCGGCAATTCCGGAGGACAGCAATAATCTACATTCGGATTTATAGGCTTCCATAAACTTGAAATTGTGCTATTGCCAAACTGCCCCCGAACGATAACTGCAACAGTGTGAGGGGCTGTACGTAGACTTTAAAACAGCAGTGCCCAAATCACGACCTTTTTATTCTATCGGTGAGGAAATTCGTAGGGAAATGAGTTATTAATTTATTTTAGAACCACCCGCTATGCTTAAATAGCTAAAACCAAATTCATGTCAATGGAATGACACGTAGATATGGATATCGAAGAATATATTCTGGAAATATATTGACTGATACGCGTCCTCTAATTGTTCCGCTGATTTGGAGCACCGCTGCTTTAATCAGCACAAATTAATGCTAAGCAAATTTTCAACTCTGAAATAGAAAGAGCTTTTTTCTCAATATCACAGCACGGAAATGCGTTACGAATGCCGTCATTTTCGTTTGTAATCTTGTATCCGAATATCTGGACCGATTTAGTTAGAGGTATCATTTTTAATAACAGTTTAAGATTGGACTGAAATCTGAGGTCCTTTGATTCCGAAAAACTTGGTCATAAACCAAAAGACTATGAAGTCCTTACATTTTGTCCAGCATTTTTGATTACAGCAACTTGTACATTTCCGTTTTGCTGTGCGTTCAGAAAGTTCCCGAAAGAGGCTTACAAAGTTACTGCCGTACGCCAGAATTTTCCATTGATTGCAAAAATGCTCATCAACTATTACATACTATCTGTGTGCCTCGATTCCGGGAACTTCTGATTCTCTTATCATCACATGGCCAAAAATAAAACGTAATGCCATTATGATTAAATAAAGAACACGGGCTTCTGAGTTAAGTAAATTTTCGTATATGAAAATGGACGAATAGAGAAACGCTCTCACGATATGGGAGAATGTACCGCAGATTATTATCTCTCTCTCCTTTATTTTCCCTATATCATGAAATGCAGCTGTCACACGTCGGCTTCTGTGATGAAAGAAGATATCTTTGGAGAAGAAGAGTTTGTTCCGTCATCCGTTCTAACTTGGAAGACAGAACCAGAGGCTGTAGTATTTAAAGAATCGTTTTCAATTCCACGTTATCAATGAAATGCTGTTAAGCAGGATTGCCAGACCCCACGTAGGGCTGGTCAGCCGTGTAAATTGGCCTGCAAATATTTTCGTTTGTCCCGCCAGACTATGCCGAGGAATGTAAAGTAGTGTTTTTGGTAAACACGTAGTAGAATAATTACTATCAAATCTTTCCAAACATGACATCCACGAGGAAGTAGATTCAATAGGGTAAACATGATCCCCTTTTATTGCAAATGTAACCCAAGCATTCACTCCCGAAGCATTCCCACATTTCTGAAGCAGCAAGATATCTAAACAAAAAAGATTAAAGAAAATAAATTCATTTGTGGAACTCTGCCAATTATTATTCCAAGAAATGTATCAAATATAGAATAGATGAGATCCAGACGGTATATCCTTCGCTTTATTTCATGAAACATTTTCCGTCATTTGTAATAAAAATTGTTATCTCTAAGCAAGTGGTGTATTAATTTGCTAATTAGTCAAAAATGATAATTCTTCACTTTCGTAGAGTATCATTATTTATATAGTTTGAGCATTTCTCCTTTTCCGCATGGAAATGCCCGTGTAATTGGTGGATTGCAAGAATGCCCCGCAGAGAACTTTCAAAATGTGGTACTCCTGAATTGACTCAGGATAGCAAACTTCTATCAGTTCAGTCGAATCGATGACTTCAAAATCCTAAAATGTGCGTGAACTTTGCCGTAAAACCATAACACTCTTTGACAAGAAGTCTCTGTTTCTTCGTCGATATCTCTTTTTGCACGCTACTAGAAGCATTAGAATCCATGTTCGGAATCAGAAACAGCGAAAGTCAATCGAAAAATTCGTTATCAGAGTTAGTCGTTGGTCGAGGTATCGCTAAATTGTATGTAATTACCAATATTTGGTCGAATAACCAAGGTGATTGGTCAATACATTCGTTTAACATTTGCGTCATATCTAATCATTTTAGACGCACCTTTGGAAAGGTGGGTCATTTAAGAACATGCGGACGTCCAGGCGTCACTTACGGATCGAATCACTTTTCAAAGTAATTTCGTGCAAGTAAGGCAAGGAGATTTGAAGGTGATTTTTGTTTGAATTCACCTTCAAATTACTAGTGGATTTAAACGTTGGGAAAGCAACGCGTTTGTCAGTTTTCCCCTCTCACTGTAAACTCCGACAATAATGATAAGTAAATAGAAGAAGCGAGGAAATGAAAAAACTATTCACAGTGAACCCTCAGTCTAACATTCTCGCCTGTGACTGTTAGTCGATCCTAATGTCAAAATGTTTGGAGCCTCAACTAATGTTTAATATCTCTCCCGCTTCTGAGTTTTTCGTTTCTTCCGCAACTAAGGTATTGGGCTCTAAGTCCCTTCAAGAATTAAATCCGCATATGACATTTTGTAAATGAGAATGAAAATTACTAAAACCAGAAAGATTTTATCTAAGAAAAGAAATTCAAACGCAGCGTTATCTCAGTTAAGGTAACGAATATCAACAAAAGTGGTAAAATGGTTTCGTTTACTTTCCCAATTTTTGTTGCTTTATTCATCTAACTTAAGTACGCACATACTCGTAATGAAATCAACTACAGAATTCCGAATGTTAAACAAATACAGAAGAGAGGTCGACTATTTATAATTTTGGTTTCTGAAAATGCCAAAATTCGTGACTGCGAGTCAATCGCGGTCGAACGATTAGCGTGAATGGAGCAGCAGCGGTAAGTTTGCGATTAACTCATTCACACTGTAAAACGCAACTGCTAGATTTCGCTTTCATTAAAACACCACCAAACCTCCCGCTCTGACTTAAGCAAATGCGCTTGAAATCTGCTCATTTCTTCATCACCGAAACAATAAAACGGGGGTTCACTGCACTAATATTTTGCTCGAGATAAAAAATGAGCCGATCTCATTAAAGTGCGTTTCATCGTAAATGGCTCAAAAATATTTTGCTCTAAAAATTTTTCGAAGAAGAAGCCCGTGAGTGCTCTTATCCTAATTTAGGGAACCATTAATATTAACGCCCGCAAAATATTGCTGAACGGGGACCCTTCCAAGGCCCATCCGAAGCATTTTCTCTCTCGAGAGAGAGTAAAGTAATGTGCGAAACTTTTCGAGGAAAATCTGTCCAATTATCTGGAGGTCCTACATCTCTATCGGCTTCTAAAGAGGATTTGAACGCTCACCGCCCAAAAGCACACCGTTTGGTGGTCGACGCACAAGGAGGTCATGTGAAACTACGTTTGCTACGAGTGCAGAGGAGAAATCCCTCTCACGCATTCTGTGCTTGGCGGTGCGCTAAATTTGAGCGGTTATCGTCAGTGCTTTCGACCGAAATCTTCTTGCTGATGAGCGCGCACTCCGGAAGCAAACCTTCTGAGAAAAAGCACCCGTTGAGGCGCTGACTCATTCTTCACACGTGTACTTCCGTGTCTGGGCTCCACTCCTCCGCACCGCCTCTCATCCACTCTGCCGGCTCTTCCTCCTCTCCCACGGGCACCCGGCACTCCCCCGGTGCATTGGGGGCCTCAGTTGGCCTCGGTCCGCCCCCCGCCTCCCCCAAGGCGAGGGGCGGCAGCCTGCGCTACGCCGTCGTCACCATGCGATGCTCGGGTTCCGGGGACCAGCAGTTGTCCGAGAGCCAACAGCCGATCACCACTGTGATGACTCCTATCAAGAGCGCCAGCACGATGTACACCTCTGCGTTCCCTGAGAATTCAATTCTCTCGATTAGATGAGCAAAGGAAAGAAAGCTAAGCTAACGATCGGAGTAAATGGTGAAAAATATTTACTTGTCTCTTATATTCTCTATCTTACAACGAATACAGGGAGATAATTTCTCTTACTTGGGAAGTGTTCTCTCTTGGGATGGGAAATATACAGATCAGGTTCGAAAAAAATAGCATTGGCCAAGGAAGCTTTCGTGAAACGAAGGGAACTGATGACTAGTGATCTCGATAAAGAAATCAGAGAAAGATTTGTAAAATCCGTTTCGTGGAATTTACTGTTGTGTGGGTGTGGAACGTGAACCTTACGAAAGCAGGACATCGAACGATTAGAGACCTTCGAGATGTTTGTGTGGCGTAGAAAGGAAAGGTTAAGCTGGGTTGCTAGAAAAACTAACACAGAGGCACTAGAGAAGGCTGGGAAAGAGAGGGTTTTGATGGTGAATAAGTGTCGACAGAGGAAATGGGTCGGTGAAATATTGATAGGAAAGTGATTTCTAAAGAATGTTGTTGAGGGACGAATACAAGGGAAAAAGTAGAGAGGAAGACAAAGACAAAAGTTGTTAGTTGGCGTAGGTGGAGTAAGTTGCCAGAGAGCAAAAGAAAAGGCGGTGAGAAGGGAATATTAGGGCACATGAACGTACACAAAGGTAGAAAACCTAAGGAATGAGATGTGTCAGGAGGTCTACACCAAACACTTAAGTCAAATTCAAAACAGGCCGGTAACGACATGCTCAACAGAGACCATCCAAATACTATTTGAATGAAGAAACAAACATTCGTAGACGAACCTGATCATTCGCATAAATGAAATAATAATCTATTACGATAGCTACACTCGTGTACATATTTATAGATGTTTATATTTATTCACTTATGCCAGTAACTTCTTAGGAGCATAGATGTAACTACCTAGATCTTGAATACTATTTTCACTCTCTCCCATCGCCATCATCGTTTATTCGAGTTAAATTTGTATCATCTCCCCGTTATCATCAACTGAATCCAAGAAAATTTTCTTTTATGAAGACAATTGGCGTACTGCCGCGGCAGTACGGTTCAGACGGTAGGTCATGGAGCGGCATGCCGCTATTTTAGATCCTAGCCCACTTAGCAAAGTTTCCCCAGCAAAATTTTCATCACTTGTTTCTCTCATCATTGTCTGAAATGCTGACAAAAATACGACGAGAAGACATCCAATCTTTAGATCCTATCTCCAGCGAAACGATCGTATGCTGCGCCGTGTAATGCGTTACCCCCAGAATAAACTTAGTTTTACTTATGTTATTTATAAACTTTGAGGTTTTGTATTTGCACAGAAAATAAATTCACTATTTCCCCAGAAACTTTCCACTGGATAAATTTTCCAGAGCAAATAAGACAAGAAATAGCGGGCGACTACTTTCTTCAATACTCTTTCTCAAATATTTTCCACCTCCCCATTAATTTCTATTAACTATTTGCCGCAAAAATGTTTGTCTGCCAAATTAATAACACAAGCGGAAAGAAAATGATTTGAAGCAGAATTTGATGTTAATTAATTTTCCTTTGAACGATAAAAATTTCTTGTTCCTTAAATTAGAGAGCTAAAGGCATCCGTTCAAACAAAATCAAACAAAATCAAGAATTTCTTTGAATTGTAACATATATGTTTTTTTCTGCGATTATGTTATAAATTAACCTAAAATAAATCACACTATTATTTCCGGCATTACTTTCAATCAATACTGAAAAATTATTAATTTTAATTTAACTGCCGTGATTTAAATAAATTTCAATCACGGCAAGTAATGATTCCGTTTTTAATTCACCGGATGGCGTTCCACGAAAACGCTCAATCTGTATATTACAGAGGCAGTTTCATTGCGCATAGAAAACTACCTAATTCAGAATATGACACATTTTATTGTAGTATATGGGAGTTTTATATTGTAATTCATTCCAGAGCCTCTCTATATTCTCTACTCTTTATCATTCAAATGCGTCATCGAATGTGCTTCTCAAAATCACGCATCTCAAAATCCCTCTTTCGTAGCGGACAAAAGCAGAAAAAGAGGTGAATGCGCAATGGGCAGATTTGGGAAAACGAACAGTGGCACAGAAATGTTAAAGACTCTTGGATGGGATACACTAGAAAAAGAGGAAAAATAAATCGACAATATAACTTGAGGGATTGATGGGTGGGAAGACTTTAAAAATTCAGTGGAGAAATTGGGATTCCGTGGGGTAAATAGTCATGAATTTAAAATTAATCCTCGGCGGCAATGAACGGATAAAGCAAAGTATTCTTTTCTCAATACAGGCATTTCTGAATGGAAAAAATACCTGGATCACTCTTAAGGGCCTAGCCTGAAAATTCACAATCTTTAAAAAAAATGTTTCACCGTATTGTAGTAATAAGGATATTGTTGTATTAGTAAAGCATTTAATTAATGTAGGGACTTCTGGAGGAAATATAGAATTGCTTGAGAGGGTGTTGTAAGGTGGGGATTTACCCCGTGACAGTTACGGTAGCCGAGAAAACCTCGAATAATCCAGTAAAAGCAAGTTACATTTTATATCATAGGTGTCAGGTATATATTATTTGCGAATATAAGAACATAGTAGTCCTGTAGGTATAATGTTCATATCATGTATCTATTGAGTATTTATTGTGTATATATCTGTGTAAAATACTGGTACCAGGTTTACAGCTTACCCGCAGTTTATAAATAATAATAATTTCACGACACATGTTTTACTAATTGTTCACTTTTCACATAGGCGAAGAAAGCTACTACGATGTAGCAGATTCTCTGACCAGAGACGAGAGGAAAATTCAGTTTGGTGTGGAAGTTGCGTTGTTTCAGATCGCCCTCCTTCATAGGGAGTAATCTACGTATAGAAGTTAACAAATCACAGTTACAAGTTTATCCGTATTTCTTATAAATGAAGTAGTGCCATGAAATCTAGCGAATTTACTTCTCTTTCCATTACTTTTAAGTTTCAAGAGTCCCTCTTAAGACCAACCTAAGGCCAATTATATCAGTACCAGAGTGAAAACTATGATAAACTATTTTTAATAGGTTTGAGAGTTTACTCTTGTTAATAAAAAGAGAAAATCGTCTGCGTATAATTGTCTCATTGCTTAGAGCCAAAATATCGGGAAGTTTCAAGACACGTTCCTAATTTTTAAAAACTTATCCATTTGGTTTGGTATTTAGAAAAACAAGTGAATTAGAATATAAATTATTGGAATGTGGTTCAGGTTTCGTAATTTAACTTAAAATCTATCATTAGTAATATTAGTTACGCATGGAATAGAGGATTTATTTGCACCGAAGAGAAAGATATTTTTTGCTTGAAGCATATGGTACATTCTTCCTCAGCATATGGTAAGAAAGTCTTAAATTACTTTTGAATAACATAACGGCGTTGTCATTGATACAAACTAAAATAAGAAGACAGAGCCGCGCCTATGGGCGCATCGCACCCGGGCGGCGGCAGTTAAGGGACCGCAACAGAAACTTAACCAACCATTATTATTATTATTACAACAAATTATTTGTTGTTTTCTGTATGATACGCACGAATTATTTAGGAAAGATTTTGATCTGAAATTAAAGATTTGCAAACATTTATAGGAAAAAACTGTGGATAACTCAAGACGAGAAAGGAATGTTGCCCACGGGAGGTTTTTGGAGGGGTTTTCCTCCCATCTTTGAGTTTATAACAATATTTATTTTTATGTTATGCCCCCGTCCAGCGTTGCCACCTGGCCAAACTGGAGCGCAATAACAAATAAATAAATAATATTTGTGCAGTGGCTTTGATCGAAGAATTGGGATTAATAAAAGATTTTCTTGAATAAATCCTCTTCATGTTTCGGAATATATATTTACTAGAGATTTTATCGGAGTCTTTCTTAATTTGTAAATAGCTTTGGGTCTTTTTTTGACACTTCCGGCGACTGTGTCTGCGAAGATAATGATACTCAAAAGTAATGTGAAATATTTATTCATAATGACCATTCACTACGTCAGGATACAGAATATGCATAGTTAATTATTACTGATGTGTTGTGACCAATGTAAGCTGGGAAATTAAGTCCCTGGTACTGGTTTTTCAAAGTCTTACAAAAAAAATTACCTGCAAATCAGAATATGTATGACTATGATATTCAATTTTAAGAGGCGCCAGATTATGTTCGCACCCGCGCGGCATATGGGTGCGGCTCTAAAGACAGTTACTGACAGAGTAGAAGCTATTTCTATAGTTTTTATATTAGATTAGATTTATTAAATGGGAATAAAATTGCCCTCTTTCTATTGCATAAGAAAATTTAAATTAAATGCAATAAAATAAAATGTCATATGTAAGATCTTAGTTACACAAAATACAATGATAATAAATAAGTAAATAAAACTGAATGGACATATAATGTATCAAAAGATAAATAAATAATTCAACTCAGTAATAGCATTATGTCATTATAAAATAACTGAACCTTACGAAATAAAAATTATTATAAAATAGTTATATATTTTAAAACTGTTTAATAAACAACAAAATGGAAAATAATTTAAAATAACTTCAAAATATAATCACTAAAACAGGATAGTAAACACTGGTACATCTTTTTAATTTTTGTTACCCAAGAGTCGGAAAATCAGACCTCGACCAGTTAGAGTTATTGAAATTCCACTGCTAGTTACAAAATTCAATACACATCATGTGGTAACATTTGCTTATATCTTTGATTGCTTTCCTCGTTTCAATTGTTGTTTATGTAACATGCCATGTTAATAGTGTAATGTCCTTTCTAATTCTACGTCACTGCAACTATTTTTGCCAGTGGGTATGACTTTTATTGTATGCGGATACGCCGTCTGCAGATATGGGTCGGATATTGATACGCCGTCTGCAGATATGGGTCGGGAGTGAATTAGGAAATCTACATTTGTGCTGGACTTTATTCCAGCACAAATGTATTTATTTCAACTGTTGGCCAGCGTTTCGTACTCTAACATCAATCGCAAGTAAAACGAAGTCGATCACACATGTCTACAGTTCCTTTAGTCAAAATTGACGGCTATTCCTACGCAATTGGCGAGACAGAGACGCTATATGGCTGTAACTAAAAATACTGGTAAGAAAGTCGTTCATTCTTCGTCTGATTATTATTATAGTCATTTTATGCAATAACCATAAAAAATTCAATTTCAGTTCAACTATGTAACTATTTAGATTAAGTTTTTATAAATTTGTTATCACTTATTAAAAAATAAATACCCTTTGCTTGTATCAAAGTTAAAGATATTATTTATTAAAGAAGTTACTTAAGATTCTCCTTCCCTGAAGATGGCAACGTAGTTGCCGAAACACGCATCGAGAACAATACTTGCAAACTGCGACCGCGGAGAACCCTAACCCCGACTGGTCAAAATTTCATAACGGTTATTTTCCTTGGAAACTACGGCTTTTTGGAGCTTTCCCCAAACTCTTGTGTAGCGGTAGTAGTTATCCTACGACGCGAATTGAGGACAGTTAAGTAGATAAAAAGTAGCCTATTATCTATGTGGGGAAGTGGTTGTATAAATATATTTTGAAAGTTCGAATACGTTTAGCTTTAGAGTTATTGGGAAAAATAGAGCTTTATTGCGTCTGGAATCAAAACTAAGGGCCGGTATTATAATGTATACTTATAGTGGACTTTAAGTGAGATCTTCATCTTAACTCTAACAAACCGTATTATAATGGATACTTAAGTCCTATCTGGTACTGAAAGTGGTGTTTAATTTAAGTACCAGATTGAGAGAGCTTTAAATGAAAAAACTGTTGTTTAACCGCAATACATCACGGATGTAAACAAACAATATGGCGGACTAATATCGGGTAAGCTTCTCGCCTCAGTTGGTTTGTTGTCAGAAATCGACTTCGTTCTGCGAAATTTCTAGGAAAAATTCATTTGAATATTTAAAATAAAGTGCTATGTCTCCTATACATAGATATTTCTCGTTGCATTGGCTTTTTCCTCTTCATAAATCATCACATGCACGTTGGGTGTTGTGAAGTTTATTTTTAAGTTATAAGATATTTTATAAATGTGATAAGTACTTACGCTTTGGCAGTGAAATAAGTTATTTAGTATAAAGCTGCATATTCATGACATGCATT
>KZ308978.1:255078-274317 GCA_000376725.2 Ladona fulva
ATATAGAATACAAGAAAGATAATTCCTAGTTGTTCTAGGGAATTCAAACGGGCGCCTTTAGTTTGAAAATGCAGTATTTCTGGACAAAAGCTGCTGGAATGCTGTTTTTCTAACAGATGGTTGGCGAAATATGAGGAGGATTTCTTTTCAAAGGCTTTAAAATGCTCGTTGGCGCGTATGTAAAAATTTCTGCCCAACGTAAATTCCTTGGCAATCATTACAATATAATTTGTAGACTCCGGTCTTGTTCAGACGGTCTTCTTGGTTGCAAAGAAATTTACCTAAGTCGTTATTATTCCTAAAACCGGGAATAAGGTTATGTTTCGTTAGCTATAATTAATGAGATATTATCTTGAAAAAGGCAACACGCCACGGTCTACCAATTTCCGACTGAGGGTAGCAAGGAAAAAGGCGGTTGGTTAGGACGTTCCTTTGCTTGCGTTTAAGAATTTTATCTACTATAAAAGAAGAGTAACTGTTAGCTATGGAAATTTGTTTGACAATCCGGAGCTCTATATTAAAATTCTAAGGGGATAGAGGCATATCGACCAGGCGGTGGGTTAGACTATGGAAGAAGGCATTTTTGTGGGAGTGGTATGAGGTAATGATGCTATCGCTATAGGAAGGTTTGCGGTAAATGCTGAAATCAAAGGTATGGTTTTTTTCTGGATAGGATGAGGTCAAGGAAATTCAGGGAGTAGTTGGATTCGATTCAATAAAGGAAATATGAGTTGGACGGAATTAAGGACGGAAATGAAGGAGGAAAGTTGTCTAAAAGTACCGTTCCATGCACATAAAATGTCGTCAACATATCGAAACCAGCAAACAATGTTTTTCATTAAAACATTTTTGGAATTAAAAAGTCTCTCCTCTAAGGATTCCACAAATACATTAGCTAGGACGGGTGATAATGGAGAGCCCTTCTGATTGTTTGTAAAAGTACTAATTTCTACTACTAAATACCTATTCTCTTGCCACCCTTTCCTTCCCCTCCCTGGCTATGTATTGCTTGGTGTATTCTGTATTGTTTCAGATCTGAAGATGGCTTCCACTTGCTGAAACCGGTCACCTCCCAAAATAAATTTGAGTAAAAAATAGACATCTTTTTCCTTCATCACGAAGTGTCCATTCCACAATATCTCGGCCTCCTCCGTAGATTTTAGTTTAGCTCATTTAACAATTTAGATTTATTTTTGTATACATATAACCTTTCCAAGTAAGAATGAGTGATATATCAGTCTATAACAACTTAATATACTTGTAGTAGTAGTGTTGTTAAAAGTGCTTTGACTGCTTTGGTCATTTCGCACGTAGGCCCCCACCGGGAACTTAACATACTTTTAATTATAATATTAGTAAGTCAGTATTTGCTTAGTTTTAAGTTAAGTTAGTATTAGTTTAAGTTAGTATTTGCTGGTTTGATAGGAATAGTTTCAGTAAAATTTCGATTACTGTTATTCATGTACATGAAGGTATGTGTTATCATTGACGAAAATAAATTTACATCCAAATAACTTTTTCTGAGGTGATTTGGATCCTTGTGGCACCGGCATTTCGCGATTTAATCGTGCTGCACAGTTACAGTTAGTTATTATAATAATCACAGTCTTATATACGATATGAACTCGTGCGTTGATTAAGTTATTCACTTATCCGCGTTCAGTAACTTTCCAAATGAAATTCGCTGAAGCAATTTTTGAAAATTACTTTCGCGCCCTTCCAGATCAGGTAGAAAAATGTAATTTACGGACTCATTAGAGGGCTAATGGTCTATTGCATGTCGGTATTATTCACCGTTCTTGGTTCGACTCCAGATGACTCGAAAATACTCCAATATGAAGTGCATGTTTTTCTTTACCCATTTGGAGGCTTCATTCCTCTTTCAGAATTAAATT
The DNA here is from genome assembly GCA_000376725.2 of Ladona fulva. Taxonomy (NCBI): domain Eukaryota; kingdom Metazoa; phylum Arthropoda; class Insecta; order Odonata; family Libellulidae; genus Ladona; species Ladona fulva. The sequence continues at coordinate 256,974 of KZ308978.1, forward strand.
ATAAATAATGATCCCGTTATTGAGATAGGTACCAAAAGGGGAAACTGAATTGAAATTCTTATTCTGGAAGTAAAATGTTGTTTCTGATTAGACATTGCTGGCTATCGGACACCATTGATGCAAATGTTGTGGAATTTTGTGGTTGTAACAACTCCTTGGTGACTAAGAGGATTACTATTGCCGAACTCATACTAAAAATACATTAGGAATTTATGTGCGGTTAAAATTAATGGTAGAAAGATGTTAGTCATTCTGAAAAGGAGAACATTTGATTGGAGCAATCGCTGTTAAGATAAACAATTCGCAGCGACAAACTTACGACCACGTACTTTCGATATAAATGGCAAAAGATATTTGTCAACACTGGCAGAGAAAAGGGATATATTTTTAGAAATGAAATAACTTTTAACCCCAAAAAACTGGAGTAAAAAGAGGTATTTTTATTTCGAGTCTCACGTGATCCATATCATTTAATGAAATTCGATTAACCCTTTTGATATGAAAGATACATTTCTACTTCAAATTCAAACTTGATCGATACTGACAATTATTTAGAACAAATGAGTTTTGAATTTCATTATAATGAGCTTCATAAATATTTTTAATTTAATTTATGTCCAATAGTTTAATAAGGAAAATATTTGACAATTTCACCTGGACGGTCGTAAAATTACTAAGAATGCCTTTGCGAACTTTTTAAGTATTTCATGTAACGGTTGATGAGAAGTGTGGATTGTGTTTAAAGCGATAAGCTAGGAACTTGCTTACCTTTAAAGTGATTTGGTGCCAATTCTTAAGCGATAAGTAACCAGGTTACACTAGTCAGTACCTTGGTTGGCGTGTATATTAGTTTATGTGAGCAACCCAATTTCTCCATCTTCATAAACAAATACAAGTGAGAGAAATTCCACCCTAATCTTGAATTCCCTTCAGTGATGATCTCAGTGGTGTTATTTACCTATCTCTAATGTTTGATGAGATTTAAAAATAGAATTTCGGTGGCAGCGAATTTCTTGATCAGTTCCTTATGTTTTAGAAGAGCATCAGAGGAGAATTTATGCATAAATAAATTAGTTTTTGAGTTTAGAAAATATCTTTATTAATTACATATTGTGAGCTATACACGATTAGTATCATAATAAACTTTATTGAAGCAACCAGTTTATTGAGTTATTTTCTCAGAATACTCATGTGAATTACAGCCTTCAATTATTGCGTTTAAGTAAAAAAAAAACAATCAAATCTTAAGAATTTTAGAAGGAACATAAAATATTAACAATAATTAAAGTCATGCAATTAATTAAAGAACTTTGCATTTTCTTTATTTTTTCTGAGATTGTACAATTATTTCCTTAAAATTATTTATCTTAGAAGTATTTATACAAAACCTTTCGAATAATTTAACTACAAATACCAGTTGGGCTAAATATTATATTTTAATTTTATTACAAACAGCAATTTTGTGTTATTATTAAAATAGAGCCTACGAAGCACAACCCAAGAAAGATTTGTTATGTTTAACTTTATGTAAACAGAATATTTAAAGATAATGCATAAATAGTTCACACAGACTCCATGTATAATTAGATTACAATTTAACATCGTCCCACAGAATAACCTTCATTATTTACCTTAATATTGCCTATGTAATTGTATTAATTGATAGTAATTTATCATTTAAAAAATACCGCACTAATCTGTTCTTGTGTTATGAATCTTTATGAATAAATATTGAAAATATGCTCAACGACTTTTGGTCTAAGAGCGACTTGGTTTGATTAATTTATTAATGGATTTTTACATACACTCCTCTGTTAATACGACCTATCTCTAAGCTAAGGGTCTTTGGCATTTCACTTGCGCGGACATTGGAATTCCATTGGGATGTGAGGTTCAGCGGTTCCTCTTGCTCAAGAAATGCGGAAATATGTCATAAGTGAAGAATGTGGTCAGATCGGTATTTTCAACGCAAAATGTAAGAAATCAATGGAAGAAAACGTTACGAAATTTGATATCCAGGACATTTGAGATACTGAGTCGTCATTTTGTGTGTTGAAAAATATAATGGAAGGGATTTGCTAAGCAGTATCGCAATGAGGGAGTAATGGCTATACTTGAGATCAACTTACGATGCGGGTGAGAATTTTGATATGAACCAAGTATTTATGGCCAAGGGACCAAAGAATAGTCCGTATAGATTTCGTATACTCGTGATATAGGGGTCAGTGCCGGCCCTAGGTTAATTGGCACCCTTGTCTTGGCTTCCGTACAAATACTTCAAAAATGGCAATTTCTTTAAAACTCCTGCTTTTTTGAGAGGTTTTATTCATTGCTTCTATAATAATTCATTTCAGCAATAATTTTTTTGATGATTTATCCACTCTCTCAAATTGCAATTTAACATTTAAAAATATGCAACATATTAAAGAAAAGCAAATTCAGTCTAAAAATTGGTGATTACTATTGTTCGCGATCAAGTATTTCATAAAATATTTAATTCAAATTAATTCTACGAAGAATTACACCAGAAAACTTTCGCACCACGTCGCTCGAATATTTCCACAATCAAATACTAAATCTTAAGAAAAGTGTTAAACTGAGATTCATCGGAGGAAACCCCAAAAATTGCTGTACAACCGGTCTTTCTATAAAAAAAAGCTATTTGCCCCTCATAGAAACCTCAGACATACAGCATGCGCCCCATAAACCACGGCGCCCCGGGCAAGTGCTCTGCTCGCTCGTATCTCGGGACGGCCCTGTGAGGGATAATTAACCATAGGAAAGTCCAGCGGACCGAGAACTCACTCCATTATAGGTGGGATTTCGTTACATGCATTATCGTTAACAACGAGTTTTAGAGTATTTCAATAAATGTCTAAAAAAATAAAATATATCTCGAATTTAAGAAATTCTTACATTCGAGAATAATTCTTACATTCTTACTAAGAATATCTCGAAAATGGAATTGTTTAAAATAAATACCCAAATTCATGTTTCTTTATTCTTTCTTTTATATTTTATTGCAACCACTTGAGTGATGCTTATAAAATAAATATTGAAACCAACATTTTCGACAACAAGCGCAGCAGCGAGAAGGTTGTAGCATTGCACGAACATTTTCTAAGTTTTCATTTGAGAGCTTGATTTACCTAAACGAACGTCTACTTTTTGATAGCCTGGAGGAAAATCATGCATATCTTTAAATACGGGGGTTTGCAGTTGTCCGTGAATGCCGATTGCGTCTATTCAACTTCCCTTTGGAAGAGGAAGAACCAATACGCGACTAACGTGTACATACGTATATGACATGTATAACAAAGTATTTCTCGCTGTGTTTTTGCCAACACCCGCGCAGAAACGTAATCAGTAAAAATTTAAAGTTTACTAAAACAAATGGAACTACATTGTATGGCTACTAGAAAAAAATCTGTTATATTTTGCGACTAAATTTACGAGTATTTAAGTACTTAAGAAAATGTGGGTCCGCTCCACCTAACGCAATCGCCATGCCAAGTGATAGTAATCTACCATAAAGAGACATTCTTTAAAATAATTTTATATTCTCTTGAACATAGAGATGAATCTACGTCTACATAAATACCCTACAACCGCCTTTCGGTGTGTGGCAGGGGGTGTAAACACCAAGCGTCCGAATTACCTTTATAGCCTACTGTTATCGCGTATCGTTCGCGTAAAGAATAAGGATAAAAACGGAAATTAGTTCTTTAGGTGTTTATTTAGTAAGTAAATGATTTTTAAGAAATTATAAATGTATATTTATCCAAAGATTATTTTTCTGCCATTTTGTTTAATTATGCTTTTATTCAGTAAGGCATCTCTCCACACTCGCCCGGGCAGTCCGGGAGATATAGCCTAAAAGGGATCCCAAAGGAATAACATGCTTTTTTTTACTAAAATGGGTACACATAAGTGTCTTTTTCTGCGAAATAAATGTTTTTCACGAAAACTGAAGCACATCTATGTGTTATTAAACTAATGTGACCTTTTCTACTAAATTACTGTTCACGCTCCAGTGATTCATCTGTTAAGTGGGGCATCTCTCCCAGACCTGCCCCATAGAAACTGTGAATTCCCAAATGATTCATACTTGAGTTATATGACGGATCTGGGAATAAGTGAAACTTTGTGACATGGGAGGGGACACAATCTCAGAAATAAGTAAAACTTTGTTACAGAATCTTGAATACGTTAACTGGAGAAATAAATTGAGATTTAACGGAAATATATTATTTATTATTAATAGAATTTGCATTGCAATTTGGCCATTTGGCCAGGTGGCAACGCTGGAGGGAAGTATATAATGTTAATTTGAAGGCTTCCTGGCATTCATTATATAATACAGAACATATAATTGGAACACAAATTCGATTTATCCAGATCTGTGTGGCAAGAAAGACTCGAAGATTATTGTTAGCAAGATATATTAATTCATATTCAGCCTTTCCCGTTTGAATTTTCCTTGACGTACGATAGTAAAAGTAAAGTTGTGGAAACACGTTAGTTAGTAGTTAGTAGTAGTTAGTTGTAGAAACACGCTAGTTACAACGTTTAGTAGCAGAGTTATGATGGAGTTTCCACCTCCCCTACCCTCCCTCTCCCTCCCCTCCGCCTATTACCGAACATAATTGCCCATTTTCCCATAGAAAGATATAACTTATTGAGATATAAAGCATCTCATGTATGTGTCAATCCATGGTTTACATTCCTGTCAAATTTCGTCAAAATCGAATGGGTAGTTATTGCGTAATGCGATAACAGACCGACAGGCAGACACGAATTTCAAAATTGGGTATTTTGGGTTCACTGTCACTTATCAACTTTGCCACTTCTTTTAAAATTCCTTAAATGCACAGACACGGCTCCGTTAACAGATTTATTGCGTTATACAGATTTCTTACCAAGGTATTCGAGAGAGACTACTTTGGTCGTCGAGGTAATGGTAATTCAAAATAGCGAGATAATATCAAGTATCAGTATGTTTTATCAAAGGTTTCCCGATGTCGAGCTAAAAACGATATTTTATGATAAAAATTACATTACTTACAGAATTTCCGCTGTTATGGTTTAAGTTCGTAGTCTTTAGGTCAATCAATAATAGTTTAATTTTATATACAATTATGGCGAAACAACAAGTTTTACTAGTATTCTTATCGAAAAGTGTAATACTGTTTGAAGTCGATCCCGGGCCTATAAGATGAATAAAATGAAGCTTATATTGAGGTAAATGATGACGTTAAATGATTTGAAAACTGTGCAACTCCTTGTTTATTCGTTTATTCTTTTTATTATTTATTAGGTCCCCAAAAACAACAATTTTACTAGGAAATCACAGTGGTAACCCTAACTCGAAAAACGCGACAGTGCTGGACTCGACTCAGGGACCTAAGAGTTGGATTGCTAGTACGTTAACCACACCGAGTCGATTTACGAAATTGTCGAGCGTTGCACGAAAACGTACCGCAGTATTGTAACTGCAGTTTTGGGCTTATGTTTTCAAATTACGTTCAAATAAAACGAAGACAGGAGTACTTTTTCCCCAATTTTCACACTACCGCTTTCAACGAATAATCGTCATCCTCAGACTATTCGTAGAAAGCGGTCGTGTGAAAATAAAGTTGCGTAAGAAGTACTCCTGTCTTCGTTTTATTTGAATGTGACGGAGTTCCACAAAACTACGCCTTCCTCCGTGGAATTTATTTTCAAATTACACTCTCACAATTATTTATTAACTTATTTCTTTTAGAGACATGCGAAGTCTCGAAATTTGATATGATCCTGAATAGGTTGTTGTATTCAAACTTAGCGACAAAAAAACTGGCGAAGAAGTTAGCGAGCGATATTATTCGCGTTATCTGGAGTATGCATGGAGGAGCCCTATAATAATCTACTTATCCCAATAAGTGCTGCATTTGGGAATTAGAAAAGGTGCAGCGAAGAAGAAGATTTGCATAAAGGATTAGTTTATTAAATAAGTTCAGAGAAAGCACGTTCAGAGATCGAATATAATGCGTCCCCCATGTTACATAGGCCGTTCTGATAATGCGAGAAAGATCAGGGAAATAGACGCTAGAACGAATCGATTCAATGACTCATTTTTTCCGGAAACGATACTCGAAAGTAAGAGAAGAAGATTTAAGGTGCGTGCCCCCTGCAACGCACAGTAAGGCGCTTGCAGGGTACAGAATAGACATATACACCTGATTCGAAAATGTTCCAATTTCTCTTCACCAGATTAGAGACACGTACGGTCGCCCGAGGGCGTTATTTGGGGGACTTAGAGCTACGGGGGAGACACTCGTAACTTAGGTGCGAGAAATAAAGACGGAGGAAAAGGGTCGGCTGGCGGAATCCGACCACACTCAGCCCCTTTTCCCAAACCCCGCATTCATAACGCGGCCCAAACACGGGCTTCAAAAATATTTATATTTTCATTTACTTTCGCGTAAACATGGAAAAAGGAGCTGTAAACTTTTGCAGTTTCCAAAACAATTAACTGTCCGATAAGAAATAAATTGAAACTATCATGTTTAAATTTTGAGACCGATTGGAATAGTGAAACATGAGCTACAATAGTTGGCGAATCGACCGAGACGTCAACATTACGAACCTCTGATTGTATAAAATCCGTTCGAAAATATATTTGAAGGATTATACTGCAGGATGATGTGTAAATTACAGAATTTCTTTCGCCGAAGTATCTCAAATTAAAGAAAAACAACTAAATCGAGATTCTTTCTTTCTGCTAAGCAGCACAGGAAAGGCACTTGTTCGCTGCACACTGCACGTGTCATGGTGGGCAAATTAGTCAATTTAAACATCTGACCTTGCAAAAGGTCATATGGTTCTAAGTTTTAAATATCTTTTTAGAACCCATGTCGATAGTAGGAAAGCAATTTAGCAGCTTTGTAATACCTGTGCGAGCTTCGCAATTTCAAAAAAACAGAATTTTTTGCACTTCTTTCGGTTTTTACCGAAAACCTCCTTAAGTATGCGTCCTACAGAAAACGAAATTCGGTTTTATTTTAAAGAACATTAATGTTTCTACATTTTAAGCCAAAAACCAGCTCCATATGTTCATAACTTTCCAATAAATAACTCTTCAAAAGTTGACTATTTTTTGCACAAAATAAAAATTGTTCACCTGTTATTCATTGAAAATCTTCCGTTTCGGTCGCGTATCTCGCTGGAATGCGCTCATCCCTCGAGGGAACTTATAATATGAATTATAACTTATATTATAATATGAAATATTTTAGATTTAATTTAAATTCAAAAAAACGCTCGCAGGCCCAATAGTTCCTTGGGGTGTAAAATAAACAAATTGATTTTTGAAAAATATCAATAGAGCTATCGAGTGAACTATTTATGCATAGAGTGTTTCGAGTGCAAAACATATTAATTATATACTGATTCCACGATTGTAGGAGCTTTAAATGGACCAGATTGATTTTCAGCTGAATATGAAGAAAAATGAATGTACTTTAAAATAAAATTGAATAACCTTTTCTGTAGAACGCATACTTAAGGAGATTTAGAGCAAAAACAGAAAAAAGTGGATCTTTTGGAAATTGCGCAGCTCGCCCGAATCTTTCGAAGCTGCTAGTTAGTTTCCTACTATTGAAATGGGTCCTAAAAAATATATCACTACATGACCTTTCGCAAGGTCGAGCCTTAAATTAAAACCCTTATAAACTGACTAGACTAAAAACCAAGCGATCATATTCTGGTTAATATCATGAACGAGAGAATGCGTATCTTAAAAAGATGCATCCGCACATCTCTTATTTTAGCCTTCTAGTTCAATCTGTGAAGAGATTCGAACACTCTCCCAATTTACAAATAAGATAAACAGTCTTACAAGAAATTCATTTGTATAATTTTAATGTAAGCTCTAGGGAAACAAGGGATGGATGCTGAGTACTCTTATGCAGCATCTATAAAGACGACACTGTAATGCTGCATGAAGAAACAAAGGAATTCAGGATTGAGAAGGGTGAGACAAGGCGATTGGGAGGAAAAAGGGCTAAGGATCAATGGACAGTGCATCAGTCATCTGCGTTTCGGAGATGATATAGTACTCTTCGCAACCAACGGTGAAGATCTAGCATCAAGACTTCAAGAACTGAACGAGGCTGGGCAGAAAATAGGACTCAGGATAAACTTATCGAAAACTAAGGTAATGTATAATTCTTTTGCAGCACAAGTACCAATCCAACTACAAGAGGTACCCATTGATGTTTGTTCAGAGTGCACTTACCTGGGACAACTGGTTACGACAGGAGAGAAAAAAAGGATCAATGAAGTGAATCGAAGAATGAAACTAGCCTGGAGTGCCTTCAGAAGAAACACCTATGTTCTGAAGTCAAAAATGCCAATTATATTGAAGAGAAAGATCTTCAACCAATGCATTCTACCAGTTTTGACACATGGAAGTGAAACATGGATGTTAAACGCAGCAATAATCCAATGACTTCAGACTAGACAAAGAAGTATGGAATGATGTATGCTTGGAATCACAAGAAGAGACAGGAAACGCAACACCTGGGTTAGGAAGATGACAAGAGTGACAGACATCATAGGTAAGGTAAGATCACTGAAATGGATGTGGGCAGGCCATGTTGCAAGGAGAAACGACCACTGATTGGACTTCAGCAGTTCACAACTGGACACCAAGGGATGTGAAGAGACCAAGAACAAAGGACCGATGGAACAGAGACATCATTCAGTATTTCGGGGTAACATTGCAACGAGAAGCTCAAAATAAAGAGAATTGCCAAGCGCTTGGGGAGGCCTACATACGAAGTCCGATTGAAAATGGCTGATGACGTATATATATATAAGGGGGGTGTGATCCTGAGAGGCACAGAGTACAATGTAAAATTGCCTAGAATCTAGGGGCTGGAATAAATTCTTCTACAACTATTCTTTAAATGAAAAAATTTATATTTACATGTATAGGTCGTGTGAATTTCCAGTGGCGTGTGTTACTGAGAATATTGAAACTTTTATATATTTCTATTAGTTTTTGTAAGTAAAGTAAATGAGCATTTTGATGGAAGCAGCAGGTATTCGATTACGCAATTTTTATGAATACTAAGATGCGAGAAGGAAATAGGTCATTAAGAGACATAGGAGACATTTAATCTGATGTAAGGGTAGCTAACAAAGGCCAAAAAAAAGATATCGATTTTCTACACTGTTGCAATCCACGTATTTGGTTAAAGAACCATTTGAAATATTCTCCAAGATTGGGGCGTCAGGGAAATATAAAAACCATTATTATTGGTTTTTCCCTTCATTCTGTTCGTGTAAAATGATATTTCTAAACAATACATTCTTACATGTCAGCTATTAACCTGCCTTCATATTCAATGATGTCGGTCGGGGATTTCTTGCGAACGGCTGATATCGCGGGTTGATAAACGGAATTAAAACAAACCCTAATCATGAGAACAATCCAAATATCGTCCCTCTTCAAGTAAACGCGTGTTTACTCCAAGGAAGATAAAAAAATATATATATAATTTAGTAATGGACATAGTTTCAACGGAAAGTAGTTAATATTTGAGATAAATTAACAATTTCTTCTAATTTAGCGTAAAAACATAAACTAAAAAAAAGATGTAAATCGCGATTGAATAATTAAATTCCAGCAAAAGTAAGCAAAAGCACACTCTGCTCTTCCTCCAGGCGCAGGAAAAATGACTCATTTCGACCATTTTTAAGCCTTATATTGCTTACTACCAATTATACTTACACTTACCCAATATTTTAAGATTATTCAGACAAATGTAGCAGTTAAAGGAACACGAAGTTAATTAATAATTAATTCAGTTACAATTAAAGTTAAGTCAGTTATTGCTTTTTGTGAAAGAAGTTTTCTGTTATTAATTTTCAGTGATGTTTAAGAATTATAAATATTTCACCAAATCATCAGCTAATTAATACCATCATCGTGTGTATACAGTAAAACCCTCTAAAGACGCTTTACAGGAGACCGAGAGAAAAATAGCGATATTACTTGGAAAGCGTTTTAAGTGGGATGTAGAAACTTTTCATTTCTTGCTCGCTGAAAAAGTGCAGAGAACATATTTTCTGCCTTTTAATGTTTAAAAATGTGCTTTCGGTCTTTATACGAAAAGAGATCTTATTTTGCACTGCTCAAGAAGACATAGCAGGAGAGAACAAGAGCCTACGAAACACTCAATTGCAACCCTGGTTAATTTAAATTGTTTATAACTTGTATTTGCTACTAAAGAACACTGTAAAAGGACTGTTAACTTAAAGTTCATCCCTGACTGATGGAGAATATCCAACTCTATCTCAATGCTAGAATCGGCTCCTACTGTGGGATGAAGATTTTTGTTTTGTGATAGCTTCATTTTCTTATCACTGAATTAGTCATCTCAAACAACATTGTCGAAAGAAACCCACAAGAGAAGAGGAGAGTCGAGGACGACAATACAGATTAGAGGATTTTGGTGAATCAAATCAGGTGGACAATTGGGTAAAAGGGAGCGCAGTGTATTTGGCGATTGGGGAAATCCACCTCATAAGCAGGTGGCAGAGGTTAACAATGTGTTTCATGTGATGGGGACCGGAAGAAAACCACGCGTGAAGTGGGAGCGCTCGAAAAGAGTTTCTCTGTAATTATCCATCCAATATTGGTAACTCCTAAAATAAATGCATTGAGGAACACATTTAAAAATGATATACTGTATTTCCTGTTAAGACAGTAGTATGAAATTAATGTATTCATATTGCTTATCAAAATTCGTCAGTATTTCAATAAAAGTATTCAATAAAAGTATATAAAAGGTGCTAAGCCAGATAATCCAAAAACTCTCTTCCACAAGAATATCACTTTTCCGTTTCTTTCAGGCTTTATTTCTTTGAAAATATTTAAGTAGAAATAATGGTCTTAAAAATCGAACCATGCAGCGAAGGAAGTAAAACCCATTCTTATTTTTGCCGTGGAGGATAATTTTTATTTAAAATTGCGAGGAACGTGGTTAGTAATTAGAGTATTAATACGTTTATGGTTAAACAAAGGGAAACGACGAATGCGACTGTTGAATCCTAGTTCATGCATTTTCCCGCAAAAACTCATTTGGAATTTGTCTTTGCTTTTGTGATTTTGAAAGAGGTAGAAATAGATATTAGGGACTGGCTAGTGATGTAACCATATCAAGGACCAAAAGACACTTATTTAAGGAAGGAAAGTGCTAGAGAAGGATGTGCTCTATCACCAGTTTTGAATAAGCGGAATTTGAACGGACCTAGCATCGAATCCAGGATCATTAAGGTACATACACGTTTAAATTATGGTTCAGAAGCTCCTCCGTTAGCTAACCCTTTGGTTTCAAGGCTAAATCATATCAGGAATCACCTCAAAATGTGATCCGACTTTCCTGTAAAATTCATACAGAGGAAGATTTAACCCGCACTGGCATCGAACCATGGACCAATTTGGAATTAGTCAACCCTGAATATGAAACATAATCTTGAATGCAATTTATATGCCGAGTAATAACTCATTATCGTTCAGGAAGGTGAAAAAAAATGTAACGTTAACATTACCCACGTGTGTATTAAATGGCGGAAAATTGAGACGCCCTAGCATCGAGCCCCTGGGCATTCTGAGAAATGTCTTTGCAAAATTTGTTAGAAAACCTCCTCTCCTTAGGAAGTCGTGATATTTATCGTACCAGAAAGTACCTTAAATAAACGTTGGAATACGATAGGAACTCTTCCTGTGTTGATTTTCCATTCTAAACTAAGCAATGTTTCAATGAAAAAAAACGGATATACTGAGAATTAGGACATTCATGTTCCTAATTACTTGGGAGATTCTTACCAAATAAAGCTTATCTAATAAAAAATTCGCTTTATGAAGACTTTTTAAAGTCATATTCAATCTCTTCGCTGACATATATGGAGACGATATCGGAAAAACAAATCATCAAAGAAGAATCTTAGAAGACGTTCAATTAATTAAAAGTTTAGAAATTTCAGGTGCTATAAATGACGCGCTTAATTTGAAGGAATATTGCTAAAAGTGCTTCGACAACTGAGGTGAATTTTTATATTATCAATAGATGGGGTTGGTGAAGTTGTAAAGCTGTCGCACCTTTGGCTCCGACGGCAATTGCCAGCAGCAGGATTAGAGGTGGAAGCAGCGCGGCGGGGAACAGAAAGACAGGGCCGGTGGCCCGCACCATCATTCGCCGGCCATCAGCAACTCATCGTTATCTGCGGAGAAATATAAAAAGTAGCAATCTTCGTTAATTTAGTCCGCTGTTCTGGCCAAAGTGTCCGTTTACAATTTAGGACAAGTTCGATCTGCAAATCTATATTGTTTTATACGTGAGAGGCTGCTTAAATGTATTTGTGGCTTCAGTGTTCTTATAATTCAATATTGGTCTAATGATTTTAGCAAAGAAAAATATTGTCGCTGTGAGATGTTTCCTAAAAATAATATCAGCGGAATAGTCGATTAACTGCGGATTAGGTTTAATATATATTTATGTCCATTTATAAATATACTCTTTGTGTAAATGTGTATGCGTTAGTGCTAGAGATTCTTATAATTCTACACAATATCCTTTAGGACCGACGCTTCTCCATCATGCAACAAATCTGTTTCCAAGGTGACCTTTAACAAACCGCCATTCATTTGGACTGTAAAGTCTTTCATTAAAGCAGTAACATTTATCATCACTCCGTTAAAAATCACCACAAAACGGGCACTGTTTTAGCTCAACCTATCATGAAATACGGACTAGTTTAAATCTTTTGAATTACGTGGCTGAATGCGGGACAAAGAATTCTAAAATTTGGAGCATTTGCTTTTCTTTAGGATCGCTGGTTTACTTTTTCTCTACTTCAAACTCGAGTATTCATAATAAAACATCCGAAATTAGTTTTTCATACTTTCTTGCCGAAAACTTGGCATCGCTAGTCTATAGCTATATTTCACATTTCGCTATATTTCGAGATAATAATCTTGGGCATATTTTACGGCGAAATCATTTTCGTCGACTGGTCTACATAGGTGAGATAATTCTGAAAATTTACTCACAAATAGTGAGTTTCAGCACGTGATTCATGCACGTTCATAATCGATTGCATAAGTTAAAACATTTCCGAAGTAGTGTGGAAATTGTGCGGCAATGGTTTTGATTCTAGAGTATTTTTTCCAAATAAAAAATGGATTGATAGAGAGGTTTCTAGCCTAAAAACTGAGCCTTCCTTCATTTAGATTTGATGAAACTCTCTTTGGCGTCACGAGAAGACACTCTGAAAAGCATAACCAAAAGGAAAAAGGTTTAGAATGGGCACATCTCCTTGATGCTTTGAAACCGTATTTTATGCAGCAAATCTTCGTTGTGAGATAATATCTTCTTACAATAGTTTAAAAAATGAAAATTCAGAAAAAGTTTGTAATGTGAATTCTCCACAATAAGATGAATAAAAATATACTACGATCTCCTTATCGCCACGTCGAAAACTTACCCGCGTATTTGAACAAGAGTAGCAATGAGCTTGGAATCAGCATCCACGGTAAACTGTCATTATGACTGAACCGAAAACCACCTGACATGTTAATATATGAAAAAAGAACTCGTATCTTATTCATTCTACCAATTTCTATAAATACCAATTATATTATTAGCTGAACACCGATAAGAATGGCACAGACTTCGTTAATAATTTTCATTAATAAATAAGTCAACTTTAATTCTTAGAAGGTAACTGACAAATGATTGAGTGCATACAATGTTTATAACGCCCCCGTCCAACACACTCCTCCGTGCAATGGGCGCTTTTACCCTTGAGTACGTACAATTAAAAATACCGCTTAATGCAAGCTGTCTTCCGTCCCGAGTTGCACTCTTTGGCTGATCGTTCGTCTGTTTCGCATCATTTGTACTTCAAGGGCATTGATATGCTCGTTTTGTAAAAGCGTTTAAAAGCCAAAAATATTCCAAAATAAACGATCGCCATTATTCAATCAAAGGAAACTGCGAGACGTCGCTGTTTCGTCGTAGAGTGACTTCTGTAAAGTAGTTCTTCTCTGCGTATATAGTTAACTTGTTTTATATTTAAAGAAGCGTAAAGTTCTCCTGAAAATTATTGAAGAACTTTTTTCCTTTTTTGTCCTAAAAGAGCAGGAAATAAAATTCTGCCTTCCTATATAAAACAATATACCAATAATAAGAAGTTTCAGTTGGTGCCCCGAAAAGTGCGTTAAGTGGGTTTTACTATGTACGTATGTGCACGACGGCGTATAGAAGACGCCGACTAAGTAAGTAGTGTGTGAAATGAGAAAAGGAATTCAAACTAAGAGTAGAGAGACAAATGAGACAAGAACAAAGGAAGAAAATAACTAAAACAGTGCAAAAGAAGAGTACAGACATGAATCCAAGCAGAAATTCCAGCTAACGGCAAGTAAACCTTATTTTAATGCCAATATCAATCCCTCGACTAGGCTAAGAATTTGTTCAACGTGCATTCGTGGTGTCGATTATGTATTTAACTATAAACCAGATCAATTAACAAATACGGAGTGTAACTTAACGAGCACATCGTGCTTTTTTGTGTGTCCCAGAGTTAAAGACTAGTCGAAAATAAACCTCTAAAAAATTGATTGCGGCATAATGAATGTGATTCGGAAATAGCCAATACGTCCGTTGAATTCTGGCGGGAAGGAAATAATATATTCGTCATGTTAATTTAAAAATTGTCTCCACAGAAAGCTTAGAATTTCGTATTATTCATTCAGAAAGACTTCGTGTCTAATTTCCTTATGCTGTATTCTTTAGTCATAATATGAAACCTACTTTTCATCCTGTGTTTGTTTTATATTGACGATTTATAATTCTACGCGATATCTAATTGGAAATTATTATGATTAATGGTAAAATAAGATATTAAATTTCCTTTTTGTATATTGCTTATCCCGATTTAGTGTAGCCATTACTTTATTCGTATTTCACGTTGGAGATTGCGTCCGCCATGAGGCGAAAAATCAACTTCACGTTCATTACTTATGGTTGACATCCGATTAATACATATATACTACGGCAATTTTAAATAGATAGCGTTGACGTTCATTATAATTTCAAGGTTTCGATTGGTTCTAAACCTGCTCCAACTAAGAACTGAAATGTACTTTTTTGTTGTCATTTTGTCTACGTGGATTCATTCAAGAATGAATTCGAATGCTCAACTAAACGTAACGCTTCTATAATACAATGAATATTCTTCAGAACGATTCAATTGTACGTAACCAAAACAGCTTTTTATAAATAAGATTTCGATGTTTTATTTACAGGCAACGATTAGCTTTGGAAGTACTCTAAGGTAACAAACAACCGTAACTAATTGTGTCAAGTGAGAATTCTTTTCTATAGCGCTTCATTCTCGTACTCGGTATATTCTCGCATTCGGATTACTACGTTTGAATGGTGCTGAGGGGAACGGAAAATTCCTTTCCACACCACTTCCGAGCATCACGTTTATGAATTAATAACTTTCATAACGATTCATCTATTGGTAAAGAATCATCTATTGATGCATATAAGGCTTTTATTTAAATAAATAACGTCTCCTATTTTGGGCGAAATTGAGACTTGAATGCCTCTTATTTCATTTCACCCATCGCCAATGTAACTTAAACATAATTAATAAAGAACAGTTAAAAAGACAATTAAATTAATACGAAAAGAAATTATTAAAGGTTTATAAAAGAACCTGAGCATGGCTTCGGTTTTAGGAAAGTGGCAGGAGAATTATCCACCGCAATAAAGCACCCAATAAGAATAGGGGAGTGAAAAACCTGTACATACCTATAGATAATATTAATTTAAAGAGAAAGTAAAGCAAATACGCTTAACATGACCTAGAAACGAGAAAATGGAAACGAAAAAATACGAATAATACTCATAACAAATAGTGTACCAAGAAAATAAAATAAAGCATTTTGGAAGCCAATCTATCAACTGTCGGGTAAATGCAAAAAAATCCGTAGCTTTTGATATAAGTGTGTAAGCATTATTTATGTGTGAGTGAAAACATAACAGAAGAGGTGGCTAAAATATAGTAACAATTTATGGAAATAACTGTTAAACAACGTTAAAGAAAACAAATATCACTCGATTGCGTTTAGCATTTTATACCAATGGTGGAGATAGTAATTTTAAAAGTGCTTCGACATGCAAATTATTTCGCATGTGAGCTCCACTCGGAATCGAACCCGGAAATGATTTCACAGAAGTCTAACGCGTTACCCACACTCTGTCCCAAGGCCCACTCCTTTTTGCCCACCGAAAAGCTCTTCCTTGTTCTCATTTAAACATTCGCATCTTTACATGAATATGAGAATGTAGGCGTTATATAACCTATAACCTACTATTTTCTTTCATATAGGAAAGTACTCGGATAACTTTATCGCATAAAGTATAATCGTACCGTATTGTGTCGTAAATATACGCTGCTTTCCGCTATTGGTTCAAAATTACGCGAAAATCTTAGTACAATAGGATCCCTTGATAATATTGATGTATTTTGGTTGATTATAACGTGAGAATTTTTGTGCTTCTTGCTCAAGTTTTAATTCGACCCATAACAATCGAAAGGGTGATTAGTATCACTGATCCGACAAAACTTCTTCATCGAGAGAAGACCTGAACTTATTTTAGGAAGAATACAGAGAAACGGAAATTCCCAAAGACACTTATGCGAAGGATCTTTTTTAATATATCGATGTCTGATAAAAATTTTCTAGCAATTAAATATTTACCGTCCTGCCATCTTCTGCAAATTCTTTCTCAACTATTAGTAGTGAGGCTTATAATTGCAATGCGACGTTCACATTGTCTCTGGAATATTGATCCTCCCACAAATATAATCGGTTTGTTTAGAAATAATTACAGGATTAATTCAAAGATGTAACGATGTGCTAGTCGACGCCGAGTTTCATTAATTCTGACAAAGTGAAGGGAGTGCCTTAAAGGGTGAAAGAACGAGATCAAGGTGTCAAAAGAATTCCGAGGGAAACTTTTAATTTTAACTTTTCGGCCTAGCGGAGAGATTTGGTTCGTATAACGCTTCTAATTTGGAGTGTTTTCCGTCACAAACGCACTTAATTGCCGTTTAAGGAGTCAAAACAAACAATCACTTCCGATTCGGTTGAAAGTGGGACAAAGGGGGCAACTTGAGAGGACTGATTTTTCCACATTTGGACGAATCATGCGGGACGCTTTCCAATATCAGCAGTTTTACTCTAAAAGCGCACTTACGCATGGAAATAAAACTTTTG
>KZ308979.1:0-50434 GCA_000376725.2 Ladona fulva
GTAGAAACGACATTTTGATTCTATTAACAATTAACGATTTCTTGAAATTGAGATGAAAAATTACGGTTTTTTTAGTCTCATTCTATAGAAATATTGTTGGGGACCAAATCGCAGAGTATAAAATCGTCCAGGACCAAATCACCGAGGACAAAATCCATAAACATCTGACAATTTCTCCGAATTGAGCTGCTAAATGAGGGATTTTTCAGACTTATTGAATAGCAATCCCACATTTCTTGTGCAATAATTCAGTACCTTTATTCATCGGTAATTCATCGGAATCGCCGTAGATACGGCAACTTTGATTCTATAACAATTGACAATTTCTCGATTTTTACAGAAAAATGAGGGATTTTCCGTCTCATTTCATAGAAATCTCGCATTTCATTTGAAATAATTGAGAATTTTCATGGTTTTTGATCGGAATCGCCATGGAAACAGCCTTTTTATTCTGTAAACAATGGACTATTTCTTGAAATTCTACAGCAAAATGAGGGATTTTCAGTCTCATTTCATCGAAATGGAGCATTTCATTTGAAATTATTGAGAATTTCTATGTTTTTTGATCGGAATCGCTATAGACACAGCCTTTTTATTCTGTAAACAATGTTCAATTTCTTGAATTAACCGAAATTATCCGAAAAAAGTGTCCACCATTTTCTTGCGTAAAATGAGCAGAGATCCATATTTGAGCACAAAACTATAACGAATCAAAAGTTCAGAAACCGTATTAAAATATGGCATAATCTGTTTTTCCGTTTGTTTCCTTTAATCACGTCTGCAACGCAGCAAACTTGAATGTTTTTCTGAAAAATCCGAGAACATTCTTTTCTGTGAAAATTTCCCAAGTTTGACACCCTGTATCTTTTTGACGCGCAGAAAAAACGAAAAATAAATGGCAGAACAACAAAACTCAATCTTTTAAGAATACCTATGCGAAGTTTCACGTTCCTCACTCTAAAAAACCATTTTTGGCCTCTTGGCCAGCTTTTTTCTATTCTAGCCCACTGTGCGGCGGTTTCGAAGAGTTAAGGCCCAAACAACTTGAACAATCCAACGGAGTAGTCCTACTACCAGGTCCAGCTGCGCGAACCCGGTTCGTGCAGCGCGATCAAAAAATCGCGTTCATTTTCGTGGTCGCAGAGATTTTTGAAATATTTCTGCTGGATATTCTTANTACCGAAACCTACTACTGAACAAGAATTGCCACATTTTTGTGAAATTTTAAATTCTATAAAAATTGAAGCCTAGTCAAGGAGAAACAAAAAATAACTCAAAATTACAATAGCTAATTGAAATTAATAATTGGAGTGGCTTGGAGAGAACATGTCTGAATCAGATTCGACGATCCAATGATTTCAAGAGGACATTGTCCTAACGGAGTGTGTGGCAACCTTAACAAGGTACTCTTCCTTAGTTATGGCAACGATCGAGTTGTCGTTGTCACAACGACAACTCCGTCGTTGCTATAAATAAGGGAGTAATGTGAGGCTCTTCGCGGACGGCACACAGAAATACTGAAAATGCGGAAGACACGTCCAGAACACACCTGGTGATCTGGATGTTACTTCTAAATGGTGCGAAGATTGGCAACTCGGTTTGAACGTAGAAAAATGTGTAGCGATAAGGATGAATCGCAACGTAATCCAAGACCCCAATCTTATTGGTAACGCAACTTTAGAATTTCCGAGTCAGAGTAAATATCTAGGAGTCCTTCTCAGTCACCTGAAACAGGACTCAAATCGCAGCCTTTATAGTAAGTAAACAAGTAACGATTTAGCTATATGCATCTAGGATATTACTCCGGATTATTTTACACATCCCACAAACTCACCAATAACCAATGCATCGAAGACGCCCACGCCCACTCAACGGCGATACAGTCAAATCCAGAAAGAGGCACTTGCAGTGATATTTGCCATACTTACTTACACCGCATACATTAATTTGGTGGTGATAACTGTTACGGAGTCCGCGACTGCGAGGAAACACGGGACCACCCCTATTACTTTATGGGACGGGTCAAATGACCTCGCATTGGAATGTGCGAATATTCCAGAGTTTCCCTTTTCTTTTGTATATATAAGCAGGCTGTCCTTTAACGGGGACAGTCGTCGATTTGTCAATAAAGAAGTACCATCAGAGACCTCGTAAAGTTATTCTTCTTCTTCTGTGGGAGAACACAACAATTACATTATTTATTTCTGCGTCCAGTATAATAAATTTTAACAAAACAAGTGCTTGTTTCAACCTTTTAACCACCCTGAGGTCGAAGGCCCCCACACGCTGTTATTGTCGNTTTTTGTAAATATATGCAAAGTTTCAGGTCTGTATCTCAAAAAAAGAAATTATGGACTTTAGTCCGACTTTTTCCGATTTTAGCCCACTGTGGAGCGGTAAATCTGGAATTGGGAAAAAAGGAAAAATATTCGGAGAATTTGGGCAGCAGAGGGAGGAATGAAGGGTTAGGAAGTGCAGTTAGAGGGACACTGCCCGTGGACGATGCATTGAATCAGTGGGAAGGGAAAAGGTGCTCATTTAGGAGGCACTTCGAGGAATTATTATGAGAAAGGATCTCAAACTATTCAAGGAAGTTGACTATCTGGCCTCTGTCTGAAAAGGGCAACATTTCCGTAATGAAATCAGAGGAATGCTTGCATTCCAATAGATGCTTAGCGAAGAAGGAAGATGCAGATTGGGAAATGGGAAATATTGGGATTGGGAGCTGATGAGTTATTGTAACTATGTGTCACTCTTACGGGTATTCCAACGACCACAATTGATAAGTAGAAAATTATATCAATAGCAATGCTAACTTATATAGCAGTTTGCCATTGTGACAAATTTCCTGAAGTTTATGACCGACAAATTTGCTCTATAGCTGTAAAACATAAAAGTTAACTTTTACTGGTCTCTCGATAAATTCAATACTAAATTGTTCATACAAATTTTCCATTCTCAAAGTGTGCGTACATTTTTGTGGCGGACTCTGTATATTGAAATTATAGGTTCTAATTTCCTAGAAAGGAAGATGAGTTGAAACTTACCCTCAAATCAACGAATGATGTCACGCAGGCCTCGCTCAAGGGGTGGATTTCCCGTATTATAATTTGTTTAATTGTAATTTAACTTATATTAATTATATTACGCTTATTACATTTAAATAGGAAGGGATCCTCGTCATTTAGCAGATCCTCTGAGCCGTTTTCTGTCCTCAGTGCACCGATGGCGTGTTCGCAAAATTGAAACGAACTTGAGGCCTTTTCCTATCTGAAAATGAAGACTTTTCTCTCAGAAAATGACATTTGCGGACATACAAAGGATAATTCAAAGGAGGATTGAGGACTGACCGAGATGATCGCCATTAGCTTTATTTCGTCGATTTTCGCTCTATTAAATATTATTGTAAAGAAAACTCAGATGCAGGAAGAAGTTACACTTTTAATACTCGCTAGTACCTCGAATTTTTCATACTATGTATATACAGAACAGAAAATAATCAATCCATCATACCTTACATTTCCTGCATTTATCTTCTATTTGAAATCTCAATGTCTTATTTCAACTTAATCTCAGCTCTGCTTGAGGTTTAACAACAACTATTTCGAAAAGCTTTGTACCTCAATTACAATTTAGGTTATTTCAGTTATTCCAATGTTTTATGACCAATTTCAAATAAATATCTAAGTTAGATATTTTAATCATTCGCGAGATGTTCGGAGACTATTATTTTCCTGTCTATTCGAATAGTCGGGGAGTCTGCTGAATGACTGAATTCGCATAATCACGAAAAGCATAGAAATAAGAACACATTTTCAGGGATTTTCAGAGGATTTTCCAACTTAATTTTCTTTACGGCGTATTTGGAGTTACTCTAGGAGTGATAATTATTTAAACGCAAAAGGAATTGGTCTTTCGATCCGGAATTGAAGTTGCACTTCTATTTCTGGAATTCCCCAGTCATTCGTCGTTGGGAAATAAACTTATTAACGTCCATTCTAAACGAAATTTCTAAAGGCGACTAATTGAAGTCCACGCAATGTCTCCGTCAGCTCAATCGACGAACGAACCTTCCCATAATCCCTTCCCGTCCAACCCAATTACCTTCCCTCGCTTCGCACTCAAATCGTTTTTCTCGTGCAGAAGCCATTCTCTGAGTCGATTGAGAGGAAAAAGGGTTTCCAGCGGATGATCCCATTGATATGGCGGAGAATCCCATTCTGCGGGCAAAAGGATAGAGAAACGAACATATGTTGGATCAGCTACATTGATGGAGTAAATTGGCATCGTTAGAGGAGGAGAAAGTATTTGTTGGGCCATTTTGGGACCCTTAGAAGAGGAAATAACGTCCTCCAAGAACACTGGTAGAGGAAAAAGAGAGTTTTAATAACAATAAATTAAGGGGGGAATAATACAGACAAATGCAGAACATGTAAAAGTTTAGGGGAAATTATTAAATACATCACATGTGGATACAGTGTCTTGGAGAATACACCCAATGCCGCATTAGTATATTTCTTTTAAAGAAATAAAACCAGTGCCATGAAGATGGACTTTGGTATCAAATATGGCTTCCGGTATTTGGTCCGCTACGATTTGGTGCTACGTCGATAAAGTAGTTACACGCGATAAATTGGTTGTTGGCCAAGGCTGAGATGTGTCATAATTAATTGTTATTGCTGGATAGACTGCAATAATTTTGGTAATATTTAACCTTTTGTCAAACAAAAATTAGAAGTATGCCTTAGTGGAATCGGAGCGTGCGATAGGGGAGGAAAGCAGTTATCCGGACGTAAAAATACGGCAAAAGTATTTTTATGTTTAATTTCAAGTCTTCTATACGAAGGGAATACGCATCCCGAGATAAATGAGTGTTGTTTCAGCGATAAATATCGATGAAGGGAAATCGAAATAGACGATTCGTGTCAATTGGAAAGAGAGACTGCAAATAACCATAGAAATTTATTTACAAAGTTATGTTTCTTATCAAAGTCATTGGGAGAAGTGACGAAGGGTAGGCAGTTTCAGGATGCTGACTTTTGCTATTGATCTGCCGGCAGTTTCTTACATTAAGATCACTGAAATAGACAACTCGAAATATTTATCTATAACGCGGATGGGATGATAGAGGGGTATGTACACGAATAGGCAGAGTAACCACTCGTACCGTCGTACGGATGACGAATAAATAATGCATAAATGTGGTGGAGTAGGAAGTAGGTGTGTTTCATTACCCGCAATGCACTTTCTTGTCTGACTTTACCATGCTGAATATCTCTTGCTAGAAATATTCTTCTTTGAGTGTAGTTCTCACTGTATTTTTCTGGTTACCGGTACCATCCAAAACGACAACTACATTTACTAAGTTACTCATTTAATATTTCAACATTCCAGCAAGACATATATTTAGCATCGCAGATATTCACCCCTCAATCGAACTCCTCTTAAACAACATCGGATCAGGATTCACTTCGAATTATTCATTCACACGGCTTCGTATAGAAAACGTAGATCAAATTGATGTAATAGACCGACTTCTTATGGATTTTGCTCGACCGCTCCACCTTCATTTTTGTAGAAAATTGTACCTGGAGCAGCTTCTCCGATACGCATTCCATGAGGAATGAGGTTACGTTATGAGGAAATGTTTAACCAAAATTCTGCTAGCTTTCTGTGAGAATCTGAAAAGTGCAAGGCTGCGGTAGACAGCAGATGGGGAAGTTGGTTTTTTATTGGAAATAAACGACAAGTGCCATGGATTTCCATTTCTTTAGCATCACCAATCCTGGCTATCACAGTTATATCACGAGGAATCCCGTACTCGAGGGGGTAAAATCATAAAAATGGAACATTCAAATCACGAAACGACTGTACTGAATATAGTGTGAAGATTTGGGAAATAGAGATTTACAGAAATGATATTTTGATTGATTACTGTTACGGAGTCCGCGACTGCGAGGAAACGCGGGACTACCCCTATTACTTTATGGGACGGGTCAAATGACCTCGCATTGGAATGTGCGAATATTCCAGAAGTTTCCCTTTTCTTTTGTATATATAAGCAAGCTGTCCTTTAACGGGGACAGTCGATTTGTCAATAAAGAAGTACCATCAGAGACCTCGTAAAGTTATTCTTCTTCTTCTGTGGGAGAACACAACAGATTGGCGCAGTCGGTAGGATCGGAGCCACAGAAGAAGAAAGATTCTTTTTCGCCGATTCTCGATGAATTTCGGATCCGTATAGGACGATGGAGGACCTTACGAAGCTATTAACACACCTCCTGAAACGTCAGCAAAATGAGGAACAACGGCAGCAGACGGAAAAACTGATTGTCCGACTGGCTCCTTCGTTAGGTGAGCATACTCTCACATCTAATTCATCGTCCGCTGCTGCTATACCAAAATTTGAGCCCTTCGATTCTCTTTCGGAATTATGGAAGGATTATTGGGATAGATTCCAGACGTTTGCACGTGCTAATTCCGTACCTGCGGACCGGTTGCCACAGATTTTTTTAACAAATCAAACGGCTTCGACGTATAAGTTGCTTAGCACATTGGCTGCACAGCAGACTCCACCTAAAGAGATAAATGATCTTTCCATGACTGATATTGCGGCATTTATGGAGAACCAATTCGACCCCCGGCGCTTTATAGTACGGGAAAGATTTAAATTTTGGTCGGAAATGCAACGGAAGCCAGGAGAATCAATTCAAGAGTTGGTAGCAAGGATCCGACAAGACGCTGCTAAGTGCGATTTTTCATCGATTCAGGATCCGCAAGATGAGGCCATGCGGACCAGATTCATTTGCTCCGTCAATAACGAAGCAGTGCTAAAGTCTCTTTTCAAAATCCCTGATGATCAATTATCTTTCAGCAAGGCCATTCAAGTCGCTTTAGAAATCGAAGACGCAGCGAAGGTGGCGAAAGAAACCATTTACGGTCCCGCAAAAGATTCTGTATTTAAGCTTCGCGAGTCGAAGAAGTCCCGATCTGAAGGCCCGAGCATAGCTTCAGCAAACAAAGCGGATTTTCCAAAGGGAATGTGTCCTCGTTGCGGAAAAACAAACCATCGTTCCGATGATTGCCGCTTCAAGAATTCGGAGTGCCATTTCTGCAATAAAAAGGGGCATATAGAAAAGGTATGCCTTCGAAAAAGGAGACGGCCAAAAGATAAGACGAATCGTATTACGGAGAGGACAATTCGAAAGGTCAATAACATTGACAAACGACAAAGAAAGCCCTTAATTCAGCCGATTTATTTCAAAGGCAAACGCTTTCAGTTTCAAGTCGACACGGGAACGTGTGACAATTTCTGTGGAAGGGATGTTTGGTCCATCATCGGTAAACCAACGCTACTTCCATCCAAATTCCAATACATCGGGGCGAATGGTAAACCATTGCCTGTCTTGGGGCGGTTTTTCTATTCGGTTGCCATGGATCCATTCTTACCGGCTCAAGAAGTTGAATTTGTCATATCAAGGAAACCGCTTAATCTTCTTGGCCGTACGGCTCTTCGTCAGCTAGGCATTGATGTAAATGCCCTTCTAAGAGATCCATGTTCTGTTAAACGTATTTCAGATTCGGAGAAAATCAACGCCATTTCTTCAGATGAAAGTGTTGCTGCCTCACTAGAAAGGAGATGCCGGCAATTATGCAAAGAGTTTCCAGAACTTTTCAAAGCGGAGTTGGGTTGCCTCAAGGATTTCGAGCTAGAAATAAAATTCAAGTCGGATGCTAAACCGATATTTTGCAAACCCAGGACTGTACCTTTTGCTCTCTTGGAGGACCTAAATATAGCATATGATATGGGTATCAAGAAAGGAATTTGGCAACCTATCCAATTCAACGATTGGGGAACGCCGGTGGTGCCAATAAGAAAGACGCCCTTACCTGGCAAAAGAAAAGCGAATCTTCGTGTATGTGGGGACTATTCCGTTACTGTCAATCCCCAATTGGAGACCCATCGACATCCGATTCCATTACCAGAGGACCTCATGCGGAAATTGGGAGGGGGTTACTTTTTTTCCAAGATCGACCTGGCGGACGCATATAATCAGGTACGACTTGGGCCAGAAAGCCAAAGACGGCTTGCTCTCAGTACTCATCGAGGAGTTCTATTGCAGACTCGCCTCCCCTTTGGTATATCGTCTGCTCCAGGTTACTATCAGGAGATAATGGAGCGGTTAACGAATGACTTAGAAGGAGTTGCTGTTTACCTAGACGATATTCTGGTCAGTGGATCTAATGCAGAAGAACATCTCAGAAATTTACGTACGCTATTTCAACGTCTGCAGGACAAAGGACTGAGATGCAGACTAGAGAAATGTTCATTCGCACAATATTCTATTGAATATCTTGGGCATAAACTTTCGCATCAAGGCATTTCAAAAGGCTCTAAAGTGGATGCAGTTTTAAACATGCCTCCACCTTCTAATGTTACCAATCTTCGTTCTTTTCTTGGTTCTATTCAGTTTTATGCGAAATTCATTCCAGATCTTTCAACGTTATCAGAGCCACTTACGTGCCTCACTAGGAAAGGCCAATCATGGATATGGGGACCAAAGGAGCAAGCCTCTTTTCAGCGTCTTAAAGAAGCTCTCTGTTCAGATGCAGTTCTCGCTCATTTCGATCCGAATACGAAGATTGGAATTTCATGCGATGCCTCAGACGTGGGAATTGGAGCCGTTCTTTTTCATCGCTACCCTGACGGCAGCGAGCGCCCAATAACCAATGCATCGAAGACGCTCACGCCCACTCAACGGCGATACAGTCAAATTCAGAAAGAGGCACTTGCAGTGATATTTGCTTTGAAGAAATTTCACCAATTTTTGTATGGACGTCGATTTATTCTAATTACTGACCATAAACCGTTAGTCGCCATATTTGGCCCATCTAAAGGAATTCCAGTAATGGCCGCTAATCGTCTAGCGCGATGGGCCCTTATACTGAGTCAATATGATTACTCAGTGGAATACCGCAATACCAAAGACCATGGAAATGCAGATGCTCTAAGTCGTCTACCATTTAAAGAGGATGCCAATTTCGACGCGGAGGAGGAGAAGGCAGATATCAGTGTAGTCTGTGAAATTAAGGACCTCAGCCTAAGATTGGATCCTTTCAAACCGAAACTTCTTCCCAAGGAATCCAGCAGAGATCCTGTCATTTCTAAAATTTTACGATATATCACAGAAGGGTGGCCACATTCGGATTCTATCGAGACAAAACCATTCAGAAAATTACAGGATTTCTTGACGGCCGAAAATGGCTGTCTCTTCTACGGCACCCGTGTCGTAATTCCTACGCGTTTGCGACCCAAGGTTCTTGACTTGCTTCACCTTGGCCATTTCGGTATGCAACGGATGAAACAGCTCGCCCGATCAGTGGTGTATTGGCCTCATATTGATGAGAACATCGAAGGAATAGCACGATCGTGTGAGGCTTGTGCAGAACAACAAAATAGACCTCCGAAGCCCCCTAATCATCCGTGGATGCTTCCAGAAAAGCCTTGGAACCGCGTACATATAGATCATGCCATTAATTTCTTAGGAACCAACTGGTTGGTTCTAGTAGACGCCTACTCCAAATATCCATGCATTCACCCAACCAGTTCCATATCTGTTAAAGCAACTACAGATCTGCTGGAACAAGATTTTTCCCATTTCGGATACCCTCATTCACTGGTATCGGATAATGCACCAATTTTCCATTCAGAGGAATTTCAAGCCTGGTGCAGGGATCGAGGCATAACTCACCTGAGCGGAGCTCCTTATCATCCAGCAACGAATGGAGCTGCCGAACGCCTAATTCAGTCGTTCAAGCAATCGCTTAGAAAATCGTCACTTCCTCCAAAAGCTGCCCTACAAGAATTCTTGATGCAGTACAGACGTACTCCTCTAAGCTCGGGCTATTCTCCGAGCGAACTTCTCAACGGTCGTCAGATTCGATCCAAATTAGACGCTCTGATACCGTCGCCTGCTTCAGTTGCACAAGGAAAACAGGCAAAAATGGCAGCTAAATCTCAGTCTTCCTCTAAAATGAAAGTAGTCGCCGTATCTACGCACCGGTATACCGTGGGAACCCCATGCTATGCACTTTACTGTGGGCCGAGACGTAACAAGGAGCCACGGTGGATCCCTGCAATCGTGGTTAAGATGCTTGGCACTCGGAGCGTCCAAGTTAGAGTTCTGCCGCGAGGACCTATTTGGCGGCGACACATTGATCAACTAAGACCTCGCTTTGGTGCAGATCAGGACGATGATCCTGGCGAGATATATTCTGCAGGCTCGGTGGCTAATGCTACCAACAACCATTCTTCCTTCCCATCCCATCTCTTTTCAGGAAAGCTTAGGGAGGACCAACGTACGAGACGGCGAAAGCGGCGTTGGCCATCGGATGACCAATTCGGTCCAGATAACCCTAGGAGATCCGAGCGACTCAAGATGAAAATAGCATAAGGAGACGCTTCGGATGAACCCTCAGCTGGTGGGGAAGTGTTACGGAGTCCGCGACTGCGAGGAAACACGGGACTACCCCTAT
This sequence comes from Ladona fulva, assembly GCA_000376725.2. Lineage (NCBI taxonomy): Eukaryota > Metazoa > Arthropoda > Insecta > Odonata > Libellulidae > Ladona > Ladona fulva. Next base: position 10,537 of record KZ308979.1, read on the forward strand.
TACTTTATGGGACGGGTCAAATGACCTCGCATTGGAATGTGCGAATATTCCAGAAGTTTCCCTTTTCTTTTGTATATATAAGCAGGCTGTCCTTTAACGGGGACAGTCGTCGATTTGTCAATAAAGAAGTACCATCAGAGACCTCGTAAAGTTATTCTTCTTCTTCTGTGGGAGAACACAACAATTACATTATTTATTTCTGCGTCCAGTATAATAAATTTTAACAAAACAAGTGCTTGTTTCAACCTTTTAACCACCCTGAGGTCGAAGGCCCCCACACGCTGTTATTGTCGAAGGCACTCTTCTCCAGGTCAAATATTTATTTTAAATTGTTTAGTAATTAACAGTGTATAATTTAATCACTAATTTCGACTCAATTATGAAAAGTAAAACCACAGAGTAATCGTAATTAAGATTAAGTAGGAAAATATTTTATTTTTTGGGTGAAACTGATGGGAAATCGTCGCCAAAATCACTTGGAAAGATCACTTTCTTCCTTCGGAGACAAATCTGCAGACGATTGTCCTTTTTCGAATTGCGTGAATTTCATAGTTGTTTCGAATATATCTACTTGTGTATAATGCATCCCTAAAATTGCCTGATTTTACGGGACATTTAAAATTGATGAGAAAGACGCTTCCATAGCAACTGCGTGCCTTCCGACCGCTCTGATAATGCCTTAATACATGTTGTGCGTAGAATTTTGGGTTCGATTCCCAATAAATCTAGAATAATGGGTGAATATCGTTGATTAATTTAATGTTTGCCCTAAATTGCGTTATTTTCCTTATTACTGGATAAAGAATTGTCTCTAACACAAGTTACTTGCATTCAAGGTACCGAAACCTACTACTGAACAAGAATTGCCACATTTTTGTGAAATTTTAAATTCTATAAAAATTGAAGCCTAGTCAAGGAGAAACAAAAAATAACTCAAAATTACAATAGCTAATTGAAATTAATAATTGGAGTGGCTTGGAGAGAACATGTCTGAATCAGATTCGACGATCCAATGATTTCAAGAGGACATTGTCCTAACGGAGTGTGTGGCAACCTTAACAAGGTACTCTTCCTTAGTTATGGCAACGATCGAGTTGTCGTTGTCACAACGACAACTCCGTCGTTGCTATAAATAAGGGAGTAATGTGAGGCTCTTCGCGGACGGCACACAGAAATACTGAAAATGCGGAAGACACGTCCAGAACACACCTGGTGATCTGGATGTTACTTCTAAATGGTGCGAAGATTGGCAACTCGGTTTGAACGTAGAAAAATGTGTAGCGATAAGGATGAATCGCAACGTAATCCAAGACCCCAATCTTATTGGTAACGCAACTTTAGAATTTCCGAGTCAGAGTAAATATCTAGGAGTCCTTCTCAGTAGTAACGTATCGTTTAAATGCACATTCAAGATGAGCCTTTCCCCTCCAGAGCAGCAGCTATTCGAAAACCTGTGCGTCATTCGTTACAACAAATCACTTCAATGGAAGCTTCACTCAGCCTTATTGATGACTACTTCATTGAGGATAGACCGACAAGCAAAGAAGCGTTACTAGCGTTCAAAGATTCGATTTATTCGTATCGATTTTTTTCCGAATAAGCTGCCTGATCGGTATTCCAAAGACTACAGGGAAAGAGGCCAGTAATAATTATCCGTTCGCGTTCTCTTTGTTGGAAATCGCGCTCGCTGAGTACGGGAATCATGATATCGCGTATTTCGTTGTGAAAATCAGCGTTTAAAAAAATTCTGGAATAAATCGTGCCTATAATCGGTTCTTCTATCCTTTAGAGATTCCCAGCTGAGGGATTTGATCATATCTGATACACTGCTATCGAAACTATAATCTCCTTTAACGAAACGAGCAGTTCTGCGTTGTACGCGCTCTGGCTCCAATATCAGACCCTTCTCGAGTGGATTCCATACTATGCAACAGCACTCAAGTAACGGACGAACGAGCGAGAAATAAGCCACCTCTTTGACACTCGATTGACTGCCCCCAGAGAACGCGGTTACATAGCCTCCTAAGTCATATCAGTCGACATCAGGTGGAATAATTTACGCCCAAGTCTTGATTTAAAGATTGGTTACGTATGAGGAATACTTCTCTACTCGGAAAATGTTAATTATTATAGTTCCCGAAGCATCAAGTTGGACTTCCAACTGTGCACATGATAAATATTCAATCACATTCGTGTGATACCAGAATTAAAAATCTGCAAAAATTGTTCACAAATGTTTGCAGATTTTCTATTTTATTCTATATAACACAGTACATTTATTGCCTCTACGCTGTTTTGGGTTGAGGCAAAAGAATGACTGAAAGAAACGGTCTACTCTGGACAGCTCACATGCAACTCGAGGTGACATTGTGTAGTCGTTGAGTCGCGCCGTTTCTCTGCGATTCCATTACATCGCATCGAAAAAACCGTGACTCGCAAACAGTGCCGTTGCTTTAAATATTTCTTCACGGTAAATTTGGCTCTTCATCAATGCTAGCCAACATAAAACCACGGAAACCTTGTACCTTCTAGTAGAATTAGTAGAATTACCTAGTATTGGATTAGAGAATTATTTCGTGTTCGATCGTGTTCTGAGATTTATTTGCAATGAATTTACAAATTCCAGGAGTATTACTTTAAAAATCCAATAGTAATCAGGAATTGCATCTCAGGAACTCAAATGTCCATTGGAAGAGAGGTCAAACCATAGCAAAAAAAGCAATAATTCTCGAAAATCTTTGCGTATTTAACAAAATTCTCGCAATTAAGAAAATAAATCAATAATCCGTTACGAACATAAAAATCCGTATTTAATCTACTCCCTTATTTAGGTTTTCTATTGAAATAGCCATTCAATTCCTTTCGAGTACCTTAGAACCTTGTGATAAGACGTATTACATAACGTTAGTTATTCTTATCTGCTATTCTTTCTCTAATATGCGTCCATGTTTATGAACATGAAGAAATCCGGGAAACACTCTAATAAACTACACTCTCGACGAAAAATATTACTCCTGCCGAATGAAAGGGAAAGAGTGAGGAATGTAAAAGTGGTGATGGAGGTGAAAATAGAAGTGACTAAGGAAAGAGGAGCGGGTTAAAGAGGACCTTGGGAGAGAGCGAATAAGGCTTAAAACGGAGGAGCATTTGATTGAGGGCTGGTGAAGAACAAAATGAGAAGGGCGAGTTGCTGCCACTGACGAGGGCCACGGAGCGGCGTGAGATGCGATGAGAAATACTTGTTCAATTCTGTAATTCTTTCAACTGGAAGCTCCACGTCTTGGAAAGAGAACACCTACGCTTTTTTAGTTTTTCAATGACTACGGAAGAAGTTGCTTTTCAAGGCTTTGAATATCCTTTGAATCAAGGAAATAAAAAGAGATACGCTACCGTAGAAACCTGTCCAGCTAAGAAAGTAAATGGGCATTAACAAAATCCAGCTCTAAAAGTAAGAAAATAAAAGGAACATCGGCAAAATGTAGCAGATTGCCTGTCCCTCAGTACGTCGTAATTATGTTACAACTGCAATATCCAATCAATTTAATATTTTATCATAAAATATCTGCCGTTAAAAAAAATAAATTTTCTATTGATACTGGGAGGATTTGAGAGTAAAATATTGATTATGTGGAATAATACTGGAAAATATTGATTATGTGAAGAAACAGATTGTACAACATAAAATTACGAACTTAATTATAAGAAACATATTATGAAAGGAATAAGCGTACAGCGTAAAGCGGTTCGTTCCTTCAAGGAGGAATATAGGTTCAATAGCAACGTAACAGAGATGATCAAAACCCTCGGCTGGGAATCTCTAAAGGGTAGAACCGAGTATAAACCCGAAATTTCTAAGTACTGATTTGCACGACGAAATACGCGACATCGTGATTCCCGTGCTCAGCGAGCGCGATTTTCGAGAGCAGGCGTCAATTACAAAAATGCCCTTTAAGTGATATGAAATAATAATGTGCGGAAGTAATATTTTTAAATACTCGATACTCATTGTAAGTAGAGAATGGAGGTAATTGTAGAGTATTCTTGAGTAATCTGTTGTAGTTCGAAGAAAACATTTGTTTCCATCGAGCAACATGTTCATTTTGTTTGCTCTCGCTATGCATCGTAAGAGATAGCGAATAGTGTTTTATTTAAATCGGTATCTCTCTTTTCAAGAATGAACACTTTCCCTAATTTTCTCCGTTTTTCTCGTCGGCATCGGCCTTCAGTTGAGCCATCTGTTCACGGACGAAACAAACCCTCCGAATGACGTGCTTCAAACAATCATGAAATGCAAACAGATACTAATGGTGGTTTGGCGTGAGATTACAGATATCAATATCGATTAAGCTTTGGCGTGTTTTCCACCGAACATCAAAAGGAATTTTGCTCCGAAGACAAATGTCTTTTCCTTTACTTTGAACAGTAAACTCAAAATATTAGGGTTGAGTTCTCTCCCTTTGCTGAAAATCGGTACATTTTTACCAAAGGCAGTGAAAATGTTGCTATATTTTCGATGTTTTGAACCTTCTTTAAAAAGGAGAATATTCGGCTGTGGAATCCTCGAAGCTTAATTCCACTGAGACAAAATACTTGGAACTCTTAGGATTGTCCTGCAAATCAAGAATATCCTTAAAACGACTTTTCTGCGTATTTTTTGCCATCGCGGAAAGGACCCTAAATCTCAATATCTTTGCCAAATGTTACTCAATAGAATCATAATATTGATGTTTTCCACTGCCAAAATAAGTCGAAAGAAATCCTATTCTTTACATAAATTAGCACGAATATCAATTACATTACAATAAAATTGCATTTAATTGACCAGAACGGCCGTTGGTAAACATTGTTTATTCGAATGCAACGAGGTGAAACCTAATGTCAGTTTTTTAATTCGCAACTTAAAAGTATTTTTTTAATGTGTCATGTCTGGAATGAGGGGTTGATGTGATCTATGTTTGATCTAAATTAAAGAGGTGACAGAATAATAATGTTCTTTCTTCCTAAGAAATAATAATAAAGTAATGAATTGGATTTTCGTCGATCTTCATTGCTCACTGTTCCATAGCTTTCAATGCTTGAGCAGGATGAATGTTCTGTTTTCAGTGTTTTGGTTTTCTCTTGGTATGACTTTGTATCTATTATGGAAGGCCGTCTGTATGACGGACGAAAAAGGTAACAAACGTTATCAACCCACTTTCTTTGCGTCTATGGATTTTACTTTGCTTTTTCTGATGGTTTCAACAACTCCCACTGTGATTTTATGACAAAGAAGTGTCTTCTTGGATTCACATTCCTAAGGAAATCGATTTGCCGAGCGTAAAAAAATGAAGTGAAAACTGAAACTCAAAATGTACATACAAATGTGATGAATAACAAAAAAGCTCCCACAAAAGTATTATTAACAACGTGCTTCTTCGTATCGATCGAACGAAATACCAACAAAATGATATTTTCCTCGAGACTGAAAGAAACACGAACAGGTGCAGCGATAAAAAGAAAAAGTGAACGGAGCTCAGCTCAAAGAGGAGACGAATGAAACTTCCGAGCGACCTGCGAAGATTCCGATATTTTAACAAGGAAACTTTCGTATGCTCTTTTTCGAATTAACTTTTTTCTCTTTTCGGTCGTAAATCTCCGAGCCTTTGTGCCGCGTAACACTGTGAGAGAGAATAAATCCACTAAATTGCGTCGTCTCATAAACGTCGCACGACTGGAAATTTATCATCATCCACCATTACGAAGGATGCCCTAACACTCAAGCAGAATAATTTCGGAATTTCCATCCTATGTTCTTCTTTCAGCGATAAATGATTCAGTATTTTAAATAAGAATTTTATACACGCACTTTCGTCCTATTTAACAATCTCAACGATATTCGCAGTTTTATGTCTTAAGTTAATTTTTGTAATTATTTGCGTAATTAGTTTTGATTTGTGCATAGCGGGAAACTTGTTGCATATGTCGCACAGCTTGCAAGGGTTTGAAATTATTTTATATTTAATCAATTTTTTATTTATTTTATTCAAGTCGGAATAAAACTTCTTAATCAGTTTTGGAAAAATACACCTTAACGCGTCGAAGTGCATAAAACAACAACTTTGTCGCTTGTTTTTAAGTAACGTCAGTTTATTTTATACAAGTCCGATTCAGGCAACCCTTCCCTATATTCCGAAAGAAACGAAACTACAAAGAGTGAGTTGGCTAAATAGATTTATTAATTCGAAACCACGAGAAAAAAAAAACAAAAGAACACGACCCAAACTGTTGATGATGCCACGCATCGAAACCCGGGTCGTGTTGTTTTAATTTTCTGGTGGTTTCTCTGGAGTAAATTTGTTTTCTTATCTCGCTCCATGTCGTCATTGAATGCCAACAGCCCCGAAGAATCGCTATTACAAACGAAACTTTTTATTATTCAGCCAACAGAAAAGATTAATAATTTCATACCAGAGAAAAGAAAACCAATACTTAAAATAATATCAAGTTCCCAGAAACTCGAGAATCGAAATGTTATTTTTCAGTCCTTGAAAGAAGATATCAACGATAATGACACGGAGTTTCTTAAAATTAGCTTCAAAACATATTTTCGAGAAAAGAAATGTTGTTCATTGTGAAAACCGAAAATCAAAGAACTAAAACCAAAAGGAAGGAGATTAAAAAACAATTTCTCTGATCTATTACCTCTCAATCCAATATAAGAGGTGAAATAATTACTCTTATTTTCCAAAGAAAACGCTGCATTCATTTGAACGAGTTACGTACATACTGATTGAAACAACTTCTCGGTTGGACCAACACTTCAATTCCTCAACTTTTACACGACACAACTTCTACTTCCCGATGAATGAATTATGTATCCTTACTCTTAGCATCCGTGTCATCAAACAGCTTTTGTTTTCGTTTTATCCTTTTTTTCGTTGTATCGCTATCCTGACCTACTCAGTTTTTGACCCGACTAAATGTTCACATCCGTTTTATTTCCCCGTTCAAAACCCATTTCCTCTTTAACTTCACTTCCTTTTCTTTCAGTTTAGCTTTCTACGACACAACGATGTCGTCGCCATCGCATCTCACAGTTTTACAAGCATCTAGCAAGCTAAGTTTCCCAGTATTTCTTATGGTCCTTAGTTATCAGTTTCCTTCGCTTCATGAAGCTACGACAAAAATGAAGAACTCCTAAACTGTACTCCTTTCAGCTGCTCTCTTCCTAAGTAAGAGCGCAACACGAAGATTGGCAAATATTCCAGTGCAGTGGATTTAATCGACGAATTGGAATCAATAAAAGATTTTCTGGTACCAAGAATAAATCCTCTTCAGGAATATATATCTTCACTAGAGATTTGATCGGAGTCTTTCCTAACTTGCAAATAGCTTTCCGTGTTTTATTGACACATCTGTTGACTGTTGTTGCTGGGATACGATCATCCTCGAAACTCAAATTGCTCGAGAAACATTTGCGTTTAAGGACAATTTGGATCTCACCAGCATAGAGAATGAAATTTGTGATGCACTTGCTTTTGATGAATTTGTACAAAAATCCGCAATTCTAAATGTACATCTTTTAAGTTCAATGTTATTCTGTATTTCTCATTTGCCTCCATTCCCTTGATGCGTGATTACTTATGCTGGAATACAATTTTTATAGGAAACGTTCATATTTAGTTGCGAAAAATAGATAAAATCATATCATTATCATTAATTTGAATTTACGTGCACTGCAATGAAAATCATACTCGAAAGTAATGTGAACTATATATCATGATGACAATTAGTGTAGTGTCGTGAGAATATACGTCTATATGAGAGTCAACTGTTAATCAAATAAGTGTACATAGGAGGTAGGTACTGCTCACGATCCACCATTAATTATTAACATGATACGTTCTGTTTTATTGTTTTTCGGTTCCTTCCATCTCCTGCAACTGCCCTCATTCTAACTTTCCCCAAACGACATCCGATGGGCATATCACGTGTCAAAGGCTTTGTGTCAAGTGGAATGCCGGCCTAAGAGAGGAGTTCAGGTGATAAAGGATGACTTCCCCTCCTACGAAGGGCATATCGTTTTACTTTAATGATTTTTCGATTATATTTTTGTCGATGGGTGTCACGCTGTGCTCCCCTTGTGATGGCAGGCCAAAACGATCTTCTGATTACAGTATTCTGGAAGTTTATTAAAGCAAGTTAAAATTAAAGCAGTCTATCACAATGTCAGATGACGAAGTATCTCTCAGCTGAAAAGGGCTAATTTGATTCGTTTGCCAATCTGATTGCATAATATTTTGATTATAAAATAATGATACGACTTTATTCGGGCGAGATTGAGACCACCAAATCTCTTCTTCCATCTAACTCTTCGCCATTTGAAATTTAAAAGCGATAACAGAAATAAGTGCACAGAATAAAACGACTTTGTGGGCTTAAAAACCTAAGTTAGAACTTAGGAAAAAGTACACCACAGCAGAATAACATCCACAAGAAAGGGAGTGTGAAAAATCTGCGAAACCTACTGATAGGTAACTAACAAGTTGTAAGTTTTAAGGAAGGAAAAGCAAGATTAAATCGTATCTGATAAGTAAACAAAATGGTGCAGACACATTATTACAAAAACATAACTAACAAAAATAAAATTTCATAAAAACTAAACAGAAAAAAAACATTCAAAATGATAATTTGTCCAGCAACTGAGAGGGAATGTCCTGATGCGGTTCTGATCTGGTTTTCGTAGGGCTGCACATTGAAATATTCCTACGGAAAACCTCTTTTATGCACAATAGTTACTGCCGGTATCTACAAAATATCTCTGTGCTGTATTGAAGACGCATCCGTTAACCAATAAACCGGATTCTGGAGTTACGGATAGAACTAATTCGTCCCCGACTGTCGGGGTTACCGAGTTTCCCTGGACAGGAGTCGAATCTTTCTGATGGCAATGAATTGGGCGGTGCCCAGATTGCTTGCAAATTCCGCAAATAAGGAGAGAAAAGCGATTTGCTTTCCCGCAATTGTAGCAATTTTGGGTCCTAGAGCGGCAAAAGCGAGCGATGTGATCCGTTCGCACACAGCGATACCATTTGCGATCAGAATTCCTAGAGGAGAGTGGCAGTTTGAGTGGTCGCTGCTGCGACGTCTCTCTGTTAATTGTTGAAAAGGGGTTATTGAAATTAGCAGACTGGGGTAGAGGCGTCTCTATTTTGCGAATCATTGGAAGCGGTTGCATAGTGCGAACGTCAAGGTATTCATCGGAATAATTACGAGCGTTGGCCTTCTCAAGTATCGCAAAATCTTCATGAAACAACGAAAGCGACTGAAGCACTCTGACATACCAAAGGAAAATATCGAATATGTCGAACTATGCAAGTCTATTAGAGTGACGATGAAGGAAGACGTGAGTGATTTAACGAAAGAATTGTGCAAGAGGCTATAGAGAACAACAAGAGCATGAAAAAGGTCAGACAACGCCTAGCAATGGGAAAGAAACAAATGTTGGTCGTCGAAAAAGAAGATGGCACAACAACTTCCAATAGACAAGCAATACTGAGGACAGTAACAGAATACTTCACCAACTTATACAAGAAGACAGAAAATGTTGAAGAGGAAAACCAAGAAGAAACTCAAAACTCAAAAAATCCCCCCTCTATTCTCCCAGAAGAAGTAACAGAGGCCATCAAGAAGATGAAGAATGGAAAGGCAGGAGGAGCTGATGGAGTATTAGCAGAATATCTGAAACTTGGTGTTACAGAAATTTCTCCTGTCCTAGCGCAGTTATTCACTAATTGCCTTAGACAAGGGAGAATTCCGAAGGAATGGAACCATGCAAAGATTGTCCTTTTGCACAAGAGAGGAAGCAAGGAAGATTTGAAGAACTACCGCCCCATCAGCCTCCTTCCTGTTATTTACAAAACGTTCATGAGAGTAATAGCTGCACGTCTGAAGACGTCCCTGGCATGTGCCCAGCACAGAGAACTAGCTGGATTTCGCAAAGTATTCAGCACTATGGACCACATCCACACGCTTTATTTACAAGAAGATGAATTCATTTGAGATTCCTTTATCTTGTTGTCTCAGTAATCCCTTAAAAATTCGTCAATCTCACAACAAAACTTCCCCACCTTTTCAGACCTCATCCACTCGATTTGAATCTGAATTTCCAGTCACCATCGGCTGTCGATTTTCTCTTCAGGGAAATACTAATCAACCACCTGAAACCCTCACTAGTGACCATTATCAACCATGTTTGCGACCACTTACATCTTAGTACAGTCAATTTACACACAAAAAAAGGACTCAACATTGCCAAAGGTCATAGAGTTCTGATATTTTTAATATGTTGTTAGGACTTATGTCCATAGTAGGAAACCAATTTTGCAGCTTTGAAAGACCTATACTTTTTATGATCAACTTTGGCAAGTCACTGAATTAATGCCACAAAATGAAATTCTGATTGCTCTTGGGGACCTCAATGTACAAATTGGTAAAGAATTCATACAAGGAATTAAACAATAGTTTAATGAACAAGATATTAACAATAGTGGAGAAATGTTGATCAAATCACATGCACTAAATAAATCTACAGTTAACAATATCTTTTCTGATCATAAAAATCAATATTAACCCTTAGAGTGCCGGGAGCGCTATCTCGCTCCTCGAGCTGTGTCACAATTAGATGCTATAATGCTGACACAATCTGCAAACAATACGGTATCAAATATATATCGTATATATCAAAGACACAAACAAATGTAATAAAGTTTTCCTTAAGTTTTTTTATATGTAACTTCATTTATTTGAAATTCATAATTTTTTTTCTAAACTACTGCAAAATCAGCAAAAATGCCCTGACAATTTTAGCACAGTTCCTACGAAATTGGCTGGCATTCAAAGGGTTAATACACATTCAAAAACACTATGGGTCAGAAATCAATGACTGTTTATAAACTAAGCAATGGGTTCATAGATCCAATTCAAGAATTAAAACTTAAAATTCAGCAAATTTTGGTAGGTACAACAGTTTACTGAAAGGTGAGAGAGTATATCATTGAACCAAAGATGCAGCGCACTGTTTAGACGGTTGCACTTCTGGAAAAATCATCTACTGTGATGGCCTCTCGCCACTGATGTGAAAATTCAATATTATTTCTATTTTTTATCTGGTAAATATTTGGCATGAATAACTGTGCTTTCTTGCACATACGCAAAACTCAAATCAATCAAAAAAAATAAAACTAAAACTTTAGAAATACAACGTTAATTTTCACCCCATCCAACTCCACACACTATTTCATCACCTAACTGGGCAAAAAATAATTTTTCAGTCTGTAAATATTCTCAAAATATCCATTATCTGGAAATGCATAGTGAAATATTTTTTCTGTAAATATAGCTGTGCAAAAGCAAGATAATAGGAAGTTTTCTGCAAAGTTTAAGAAATCAACAATATAATTCCTAAATACAGAATAATTGCAGTGCCAAGAACGGGCAAAAAGATACATGTACTTCAGGATGTCCTTGTGCATAGAGAAATGATTTTACACGTGTAGAAAAGTGCAGAAGGTTTCAAGAAGAGGAGAAACATGGGGCGCATCCTCTGCCTGTAAGGATAGGCGCACTAGGATGCACCCGTGTGACCTCATCTACATCAATACCCCACAAGCCACCTTTCGGCGTGTGGTAGGGGGTGAAAACACCAGGCGTTGTTATCACGTATCGTTCGCAGAAAGAATGAGTCCTTAAAACGACTAGTCCTAGCATCTATTTCCCTTATTTTACGCTCATTGTCGGATCGGCCAAAATAGCAGGGGGGTCGCATAATATTCATTACGTCTTCCGCAAACTCACTGTCTCGAAATTTATCAAGTAATCGTAGCCTAGTTTCCAATCTCCTTTCTTTCAAGGATTCCCAACCTGCATCCGAGAGCATTTTCGTAACACTAGCTTTTTTATCGTAGCATTTTTTCACAAAACGTATTGCCTTGCGCTGCACTTTCTCGAGTTCGCGGGTGTTCGTTTCGTCCGCTGGATCCCATATACTTGAAGAGAATTAGTGATGGCAAATGCGACTCTTTTTAGTGATTCGCCTCACAGCACACTTTAAAGAGCCGCTCACACTATGCGACTCACTGGGAGTCGTTTTCGGGGGGGGTTCGTTAGATCCGACAAATCGTCATTCTTTTGAAAGAAGCTTCATTAAGTACAGATCAATTGATGAAGCATTATGATTTATTACAGAATAATTCACAATATCATATAAAAAAATAAATTAACAAATTAAACCTACAAACTAGTGTGGAAATGAAGAGGCGCATTTATGATATGTTTACCCACAAAAAGTAAGCAACGGNGTCCACAAATATCCTCACATTGCTATTTATCTTGTCACTCAGGTCATTGATATATATATAAGGAAGAGAAGAGGTCCAATTACGCTGCCCTGAGGTATGCCTGAAGTAAATTTGACTTGGTTTGAACTAATCCCATCAAGTACTACTTGTTGTTCCCTCTCGTGGAGAAAATCTTTTACCCAGTCAATAACTTCCTTACTAATGCCTGCTAATTTTAATTTGTAAATTAATTTGTAGTGAGGAACTCTGTCAAAGGCCTTTTTGAAATCTAGGAAAATAGCGTCCACCTGCTTTTTACTCTCGGCAGATTTTAAAATGTCATGAACGAATAGCGCGAGTTGAGTTTCGCATGATCGGGCCTTTCGAAAGCCATGCTGGTTCTTACAGAGGAATTGATTACTATTTAGGAACTTCATGAGTGAGCTAACAACGATGTGCTCCATTATTTTGCCAGAGGGAAGTTAATGTAGGTCTATAATCTCCTAGGTCCTCCCTTGGTCCGCTTTTATAAACAGGTAAAACATTCATTAGCTTCCAATCTATTGGGACACTACCTTCGCTTAATGACTTATAGAATATAATTTGGAGGTATGGCATGATGCTTTCTGCCAGTTCTTTTAACACTTTAGCCGGAATTCCTTCAGGACCTGGCGATTTGTTCGGCTTCATTTTGCACAAAAGTTTAACTATTCCATCTTCAGTGAAACATATACTTGACATCGACTCGGGTGTACTAATCTCTTGTAGGGTCTCTTTGCAATTGTCAGCCGCAAATACTCTTTGATAGAAATCGTTTAGGATGTTTGCTTTCCTTTTCATATCGCAAGTTATATTACCATTGAACCTCCACACTGAATGTGTTAAGCTCTCTAGTGAACAACAAATACACCATGACAAACAGTAGAAAAATGGTGTTTGTTTTCTTTGGTGGTTGTTTCAGATAAAAAGGCAATGTTTTACTGATTTAATACTTTAATAACCGCAGCAAAGTACAGGTAAAGATACTCTTTAGTTAATTAAAAGCATGACCATTTACTTTTATTAAAATATTAGTAAAATATAAAACAAACGTTATCAGAAAATTAACTCTTTCATAATGAGAACACATGTATATTATAGAGCATCAAACGTAATTTACGTTAAAGATTTGTTGAAGAAATGAAGAATTACGCCAGAATTGATAGTACATACGTCTGATGGCATTGAGGGTTGATAATTACTTTGAAAGTACGAGTAAATATAAAATTAGGAAAGAGAGGAGAGTGGAAAAAGTCTTGTACGAAGTCGTGAGTGGAAAAAGAGCCGTGAGCGAAGATAGAGCAGTGTGCGCAAAGAGTCGTCTGCGAAGAGTGAACTGTGAGCAGTGAGAGAGTCGTATTTGATGAATGAGCTGTGAGCGAAGAAAGAGTCGTCTGCGAAGAGTGAACTGTGAGCAGTGAGAGAGTCGTATTTGATGAATGAGCTGTGAGCGAAGAAAGAGTCGTGTGCGAAGAATGAACTGTGAGCAGTGAGAGAGTCGTATTCGATGAATGAGCTGTGAGCGAAGAAAGAGTCGTGTGCGAAGAGTGAACTGTGAGCAGTGAGAGAGTCGTATTCGATGAATGAGCTGTGAGCGAAGAAAGAGTCGTGTGCGCCGAGTGAGTCGCGTAAGGGGAGGGAGTCGTTTAAGGGGAAGGAGTCACGACTCACCAAATAAGACTCCCATGCCTCACAGCTCTGAGTCGCTCATTTGAACTAACTCGCTCGCACATTGGCCATCACTAAAGAGAATGAGAATATTTGTACTTTTTCCACGATATATGCATTATTAAAAACAAATAATAAAAACTTGCGACTAGTTTCGGCGAATAATCCTCATCATCAAGTGAAACAGTACAAATATTCTCATTCTCCTCATGATTTATTTCCACAAAACATCGCCAGCAACTGTGAAATTTATTCCCATATACTTGCCGCATATTCAAGATGGGGTCTGACCAAGGTGAAATAGCATCGCTCTCTAACCTTTTCATCGCATCTACCTACAATGCGCTTTATGAAGCCGAGCTTTTTTGCTGCTTTACCGCAGATTTTTCGGATATGAATGCTCCAGTTTAAGTTTTCGCAAGAGTGATCCCGAGATATTCAACTGACTCTACTACATTTAAATTTATTCCGTTAACTTTGTACAGGTAATTCGGACAAATTTGTTTCCTTTCGAAGAAATTAACGATGGAGCATTTATTAGCATTAAGTTCTAATTGCCATTTTTTGCACCACCTTTGAATGTGGGCTAAGTCGTTGGATAGGATATCACGATCCTCCGTGTTTGATATTTCTCTATATATTACCGAATCGTCCACAAATATCCTCACATTGCTATTTATCTTGTCACTCAGGTCATTGATATATATATAAGGAAGAGAAGAGGTCCAATTACGCTGCTCTGAGGTATGCCTGAAGTAAATTTGACTTGGTTTGAACTAATCCCATCAAGTACTACTTGTTGTTCCCTCTCGTGGAGAAAATCTTTTACCCAGTCAATAACTTCCTTACTAATGCCTGCTAATTTTAATTTGTAAATTAATTTGTAGTGAGGAACTCTGTCAAAGGCCTTTTTGAAATCTAGGAAAATAGCGTCCACCTGCTTTTTACTCTCGGCAGATTTTAAAATGTCATGAACGAATAGCGCGAGTTGAGTTTCGCATGATCGGGCCTTTCGAAAGCCATGCTGGTTCTTACAGAGGAATTGATTACTATTTAGGAACTTCATGAGTGAGCTAACAACGATGTGCTCCATTATTTTGCCAGAGGGAAGTTAATGTAGGTCTATAATCTCCTAGGTCCTCCCTTGGTCCGCTTTTATAAACAGGTAAAACATTCATTAGCTTCCAATCTATTGGGACACTACCTTCGCTTAATGACTTATAGAATATAATTTGGAGGTATGGCATGATGCTTTCTGCCAGTTCTTTTAACACTTTAGCCGGAATTCCTTCAGGACCTGGCGATTTGTTCGGCTTCATTTTGCACAAAAGTTTAACTATTCCATCTTCAGTGAAACATATACTTGACATCGACTCGGGTGTACTAATCTCTTGTAGGGTCTCTTTGCAATTGTCAGCCGCAAATACTCTTTGATAGAAATCGTATAGGATGTTTGCTTTCCTTTTCATATCGCAAGTTATATTACCATTGAACCTCCACACTGAATGTGTTAAGCTCTCTAGTGAACAACAAATACACCATGACAAACAGTAGAAAAATGGTGTTTGTTTTCTTTGGTGGTTGTTTCAGATAAAAAGGCAATGTTTTACTGATTTAATACTTTAATAACCGCAGCAAAGTACAGGTAAAGATACTCTTTAGTTAATTAAAAGCATGACCATTTACTTTTATTAAAATATTAGTCATATTAATACAATTTCAACAGTTTCCTTAGCAGAAACACCAATCTTTCACATCATATATATTCTAAGCATGCAATTGCTTAATAATTTCTTATGCCCATCCAAAATTATCAATTCCATTAAGAAGAGAAAACAACAAAAAGGAAAATAATTATTATTTTTAGTTATGAATAAGCACACAATTCTAAATACAGAAAGGTTTTAGTAAAACATTCTACCACATTCAAAAACAACATTAGCTTGATATTGGGATAGACTGCTCACTTACAGTCCTAACACAATATCATAATTTCTTTCAGAAAAATATTCTTTCATAAAGATTGTGATGTTCCCAGGGAAGACTAAAATGAAGAGAAAAATGGATATTATCAATCCATTTCCCTAAAAAGCCAAAATAATTTATATAATATAAGATAGTGAAGCCATCGCATAATAACAATTCATAAACACTTTTACTTCGAGTGATTCATTACAATGGAGATGACTCGGAGAAAACAATTACGGAGTAATATACAAAAGAGAAGTTCAAGATAGGCTAGGATTGCTGACTTTTCCTGAAAAAATTATGGCTTTGGTACTCTTTTCAACCACAATGAAGATGAATGGATGATTCGCTCGGAAGACAGTTGGCATATTGAAGTTATTTATTGTGGCAACTGAAAATAAAATATAATCATGAGCAATTGTAATCATGCAAACAACGAATGTATCAATTTTCATAATGAGGAAACAAAATAAATGGTTGAATATCAAATCAATAACTTTTTTGTTCCTAAAATACACATTCGTATTTTCAATAGAATTTAATAAGAAACAGAATGAAATTATTTTTAAGAATCAACAGCTTGGGCTGTGACTTTGTGGTAGAGCTCCATCAGGAACAAAAGTAAGAACAACTTTTACAAAGCACAGAATATTTTATTAGTTACGACCATGGTTGTAAACAATAAAATTATATCGTAAATTATTTTTCACAATAATTCAAATATCATGTAAGGTACTGATAATAAAATACGAGGGCTGTATGATAAGTACCCGTGTTTAGCGACTGATGGCACCACTGACACAAACTGTGTATGCCATAATTTAACGCCATCTTTAAACTGTCAAAATTTCAAACAGATAAATTGAGTAGTTCTGTTTTGATAGCTGTTGAAAGAAGTCAAGATTGTGTTTGCTTGCCACCATGGAGAAAGAGCAATATCAATCAGTGATTTGATTTCTTTTTTTGGATGGGAAGACGTGTGAGGAAATCAAGGTGAAGTTGCATGCTGTTTATAAGGACCATGTACAGTCATGAGCAAAAAAAACTCAGAAAATTGCGGGTAACATAAGATTCGGGATAGTCTTAAAACTCCTTCTGCGGAACATGTTGCAACACTGTATGGAATCTATCTCAAATATAACGGTACTTATTTTGGCTGGACATGTGGGGGGGTTCGGTTTAAAGAAATGGTAGGAGCATCGCCAGCGGCTCCCGTAGCTGTCACCCATTTAGAAGGACGGACCTAATTTTAAGAAAGGCATTGATGGAAACGATGCGTATATGTACGCGATGGCAGCTCTAATATATGAGTTATAGACACAGCAGATTGAATGAATTCGCAATTTAGAATCGTCAATCAAGTCGAATACGTCTTTTTACCACAAAATAACGACTCGCTGATTCTCTAACGGAAGGAGAACAGGTGCATAGAGCAGTCATATTTTTTTACCTACTGTCACCAACATTATCACAAATATGCCCGACATATAATCTCAGAAAACTGTTCCAAAAAATGATGGCGAACCTTATCTCGGATATTTCACATGGATCTTTAGTAATAATATTTCAATTACAACTAACCTTTGCAATGTTACGTAAGTGGGTTCAGGTATTGAAAGTAATGAAACAGGAAGTTAACGACTTCGTAAATGTTATTGGGGATTATTTTATTATTTGGTGCTGATAACGTTTTCAGTAATATGTGTAGATTGTTTGAGGGTGTTTTTCATTATTGTTGCCTTAACTTTCATCGATATAAAATTTGAAAGTAATTTATTAGTAAATTAATCGAAAGCGAACACCGAAGGGATCTGCGATCAATATTAAAAGGTAATACATTCATTCTTTCAGAAATGAGTTAAGATGCAGGTGATCCAAATTCCTCCTGATGCACTGCTTATTACTCCTTAGCAACTTCTCTTAAATAAAAACCAATCAACTCTAGAGTTAAATATTAAGCTAATGGAGCATAATATGTTCTGCGGTAATTCCTAGGAATGTGAGCGGAAAGAAGTTTTAAATGAATATATGTTGTTTAAATCTCCTAACCGAATTTTATGTGTGCATTTAGTTCTTATCGAGGCTATAACTAAAAATCATAAATGCTAAGAAATGAAGAAAGAATATTCTAGTTTCCC
The DNA here is from genome assembly GCA_000376725.2 of Ladona fulva. Classification (NCBI taxonomy): domain Eukaryota; kingdom Metazoa; phylum Arthropoda; class Insecta; order Odonata; family Libellulidae; genus Ladona; species Ladona fulva. Next base: position 28,667 of record KZ308979.1, read on the forward strand.
TTGCAACTTTGTTCCACAAATTCCAGCGAATATGATAAAATTTAATCATAAATACCTTTTCCTTGCCTGCAGTTTACTTCTTTGGTGCACTTTACTTCCTATTTACTCAATTACTTCCTATTACATGACAGAACTTAGATATAAGCGTTTCCTCTCCTTATCTACTTCAAGAATACAGTAATTTGTAACTCTCGGTTTAATATTCTACATTCCAAGGCATTCCTAATGACGTAATAAAAAATGGTCGTCGAAACAGAAATTACTATAGTGGCGGTTAAGTTATTGCCTATTTGTGGAATCTCCTAATATACATGATACAACCTTATCACTCTGACCCGAATTTAAGGTGAAAGCAGCGGTTAATCTCTGCTTGCTACATTTCTGGAAGAGCCAATACCAACCATACGGGTGGTTGGAGTAATTGAAGTTAAAAGTCCCGAGATGTGAAACAACTAAAGTTGCCTTTTCTTGAATTTTGTGCCCGCTTACGGTGTCTGCCCACATGCCCATTAATTCTTCTTCAACATGCTTATGAAGAGCTACATTTTATTGCTTAGGATTGTGCCAAATACAGCCCGATGTTGCGATGTTATGTTATTTTTCCTGATCCCTGAATAACTTTGTGTGTGTATTCATTGTGGAATACAAAAGACACGAACAATATGAGTTTTACTGAAAGCTCCGTATGCAGCTTCGTCTAATAATGGAACTTTCTCTCGTGGCTTATGCTTGTTTGCGCACGCTTACCCTATTTTTTTAACGTCTGGGAACGCCACGAACTCCTGAAGTGTCTTACTATGGATTGTAACACAAAGTTGGCTTCTCTATTCCTAATTCCAAATGCAATTTATTATGCAGTAATGTAAGGGCAATCCCAAATTCGTTTCCTGTCGAACAGTTTGCACTGATAATCTGATTCTTATCTAATCTAATTTTTATTTGCGTAGAAGATGGTCAGAGAAATTAACACATTCCCCTCACAACGATGAGAGAGGTGAGGATTGTCAACAAACTTCTTTAAGTATTAATTAATCAATATGACGTTGACTATGATCGAAACACTTGGAAGATACTTTAAATAGTTAGGTTTGGGTTGAAGCAGATCGCGTGAGAGTGCTTAGCCTCCTCATCAAGACCGCTATACAAAATTCCAAGGATTTAAATGTGCAGATACTGATTCATATCGCACTTTAGGGTAGAGGTATATCTATGACTAACTCCGTAACGCAATCACTGACGCCTTAATCTTTGCAATATGTAAGGCAATCTTCGAACCACTAACTTATGTTAGTCGACTATCTATATAGTTCTCAAAGTATTTTCCATTCCTGTACTACTGAAATTCTTTCCAGGGAACTCTTGTCTCTTAAACAGTTTTTTAGGTAAATCAGAGTCATGAGTATTATATTTCACGAGTCACGAGTAAATATTTATTTTTGAAACCTAATAAACATCCAAAGAAATCCAAGCAAAGACTGTATTTATTTTCCATAAGTCCATTTAATGGAAATAAATTTTTCCATCTTTTAAATGATATCCTTCATGCTAGATAATGCTTCCACAATAGTTTATTAACCGCTTTCAGAATGTAAATAGTGAAGACCTGGACTTTAGCATGTTCCCCTTTGATGATCTGCTGTTATAATGACCATCAGAGAGAGTCCTGTCCAATATGCATTTCACTACCAATGATAGCATCCTCAGGGATCGTAACAGAATGAAGAGTGGGACTAGCCAACGTCAAGAAAACAGTTGAGTATCAAAATCTAAAAGACTGTAAAGAGTTTTAATGAATATTTTCAAACAAAAAATCAGAATTGTATCCTTTTTTAACAGCCTTAACACTAAGAGTTTACTACATAGTACCAAAGATAAAGCAAATTACACAGATCTGGCATTTATGAAATAAGTTGTGTTGATTGTGATTTAAAATACATCTGAGAGTCTAAGAGATGTGTCATTACTGGATTTAAAGAACATTTAGCCCATTTCAAATTCAGTAGGTTTTCCAGTATTGCCAAGCATATGGTGGAATTTTCCCACAATATCACTACTAAAAGTTAATACTAATCTACAGTTCCAATAATGGTCTCAATGCTTGGGAGAATTTGTATATTTATAAGAATAAAAATGCTCTCATGAATTCCAATATGGATTTTAGTAAAACTCTTTACAGTGTTTTAGATTTTGATACTTAACTGTTATCTCCTGCCTTAACATTGGCTATCCCTCTCAGGAAAACGGGTGACTTTGCGCAAGATGGTGCACACCCAGGAAAAATCCCAAGGAAGAATGGACTTGAAAAAAGTCTGATGGGACTGGGAATCGAACCAGGGTCTCCCAATTGCCAGTCGGGTGCTCTGTCTGTTGAACATTTCTCCAAGCCATTCGGGAGACTTTGTCCTTGCCCACAAAGTCTCCCAAATGGCTTGGAGAAATGTTCTGCCGGGATAGCTCAACGGACAGAGCACCCGACCGGCAATTCAGAGACCCTGGTTCAATTCCCTGTCCAGTCAGACTTTTTTCAAGTCCATTCTTCCTTGGGCTATCCGTCTGTTACAATCCCTGAGGATGCTATCAATGATAGTGAAATACGCATTGGACAGGACTCTCTCTGATGGTTCACGGTGTACTCCCCAGATATATAAATTAACCATCAGTGGTATCTTCTATTCTTCTCTCTTGTTCAAGACATTTACTTATCACCTTGTAGTGCTTTACATTTTCATTGTTATTTGATGCATTTATTGAATAAATGAAAAGAATGACCGAATTATAAAAGTAATGCAACAGATTAAATAACTTGCTTCAATAGCATCAAAGTTGGTTCTAGTTGATAAACATTGATGGAAAAACTTTTAATTTTTAATAAATAAGAAAGAAAATCCATCACTAAAAAAGGTGAGTTTCAAACTATATACATTGGTGTTTTGAACACTGAATGACTCTAAGAACATTCCTAAGTTGAATGTCTACTTTGTAATTCAAAGTCTGAAAAATTGTCCAAATGAAGGCAAAGTGAAAATATGTGATTGCTACTTTAGCAGTCTGCCAGATTTTTATTGAAATCTGCTCTGTAAGTTATGAAGTTCTTTTAAGATGTCTGAGAAATTCCACAAAGTCACAATTGACCAAATTAATTTTATTACACTAAGAAGCTAAGATGATTAAAGGAATATACAAAGCTAACAATATTTAATTAGTACCATCCTTACATTCCTTGGAAAAAACATAACCAAAGAATGAATTAAATTGCTACAGGTGGGAAGAATCTTATTGGTCTAGTAAAAAATGTAAAGATGGGATACTAAATAAATACTAAATAATAGTGATATAAAAATCAGGTGAATAATCATGAAAGAGCCTCGAGAGATAAAAATCAGTCAAAAGTGAAAACAAAGCATAAATACATAAAATAAGCAGTAACAGCAGAATCATAGAGAGAATAGTGACAACTTACTGCATGCATAGAAGTTTCACAGAAGGGTAGATATGCTATAAAGAATAGTAGAAACTACAGTGAAACAACAGGGTTCCCGGATACTCATGTGGGAAACACATTCAACTTAAATGATCCCATGTTTGATTCCTGGTGGGGGACAACGTGCATAATGACCTGAGCTATCAAAGCACTTTTAGCTACTATTACTACCACAGTGAAACAGAAATTGCTACCAAGGAATAAAGAGGAATGCCATTAATACAAAACATCAGGAATTATGTTATTTAACTCAGGAATTTATATTGTGACCACAAAGAAAATGTCCTTCTTGAAGACCAATGGGAGGGCTGCCTAATGCACTTCCTTCACTCTCCTGCAGTTTTTCTATTCCTCATGATGCCACTTTTTCTCTATTTGCTAGCATTTTAATAATTCGGAAGGTGGCGTAAAACAAAAACCAATCAATGCAACCAATACAATAACCAATCAAAAGTGAAGCTCAAAAGATATGGATTTCATATGAATAGGGGTAGGTGGGGGAGTATAGGAATTTCTGCACTGGCCATTAACAGTATGTTCTAAATAATCATAAAAATTATCATATAATAATATATTTGGCACTCCAGCACTAACAAGCAGTTTCATTTCTGCAAGGGTATTGAATAAATCTGAGATTTACTGAAAGATGAATGTTGAGATGACTTTCTGAGTGTTACCAATGCAGCTTTACAATGCAACAGAAATATTTAACACTTAGCAGATCTCTAAAATTTAAAGTCTAATTCATGGCATCACAATGGTGTAACTAGATATCTAAGAGTTAATAATTCAATACAAATAGTTTACATATACCCTTCTGAAGTCCTGCTGGGTACAAAGGCTAATTTTCTAGACCAATTTTTTTTGTTTCGGGAAAAAACAACACACAAAGAAAAGGCATGAAGAAATTCCTTTGCTGTGAAAGTAATTAATTAATAAGTAAGAGTGTGAAGGCCATATTATTCAGAGTGTATAATGACCTCGGATTTCTCAAAATCTAAGATTTTGCATGAAACACAAACCTGTGGCAGCACTTGCTACTGTGCCTTCCTCTGCAACCTTGATTTCAGCACGATGGATCACCTTGGATACGTAACTTCTCATCTGCGTGAGTTTGCTGAGATTGCCCAACTCTGCTTCAAACAAGTCAACAACTCCCAGCTGTAAATTAATGATTAATGAATTGAGTGATATGGCTAATTAATATGGAACTTTAAGAATAAATTTCTAATCCAGTGGTACCTTGAGACATGAGAGCAAATTTTGCAAGTTCAATTCACGTGTTTACCTCACCCCAGAAGTATTTCTGTCATATTGCTTTAACTTTGTTTTTTTTGTAGATACAGTTATTTAGCAAAAATTGATTTAAGGTTTTCAATTTTGACTTACGAGCTCGGTCATGGGACGAATTGAACTCCTATCTCAACGCACCACTGTTCTTGGAAGTGACAAACCTGTTTTAAAGGCTCCTTCAACTCAACCACACTGCTGACAGTGAAGCGAGGTAAAAACACATCAATATTTTCTTCTTCATTTTCTTCGTCTTGCCCTGGTTGAAAAGTGTTCTGAGTTTGAAGGATTTGAAAAATGGAATCCATCGTATAGTTTTGCAACGTAGCAAACAGTTCCAAAAGAGGCACACCTTTGGACGGCAAAAGCACCAGCATGGACAGTAGATCACCCTTCAAGGATACGTTAATTGTGTAAAATTAAAACATAGTATTTGATAGTATACTAAAATAACAGGCTGAGAAAGAATATAAGTAAATCCTTGTTTAAATACATCAAATATCAGACCACGACTGAACTGGATAATTAACTTTGTTGAATAACTGGGAGTTAGGAAAGATATCAAATTTAAACTATTTCATACATTATATCTATGATTCTAGGACAATTGAGCATGAAACAACAAAGCACTGAGACAACTGAGTATGTCTCACCACTAAACTCAGCATAAAACTGTTATATTAATTTCTGGCAGTCTGAAAAAGCATAATTTGAAGAACACTGTTATGGTTAGATACCTCTCTGTTTAACCATTACCCATCATTACCTAGTGTTTGTATTTCAGTTGTTTTCAATGAGCAGCAGTTTAGCAGTAAGTACAACTAAGATCTTTTATTTTATTTTTTTTCCTGTGATCTGCATACCCTCAATTGGTGTAGTCCATTTCAGTCAAAGTGTAGTCATGTTAATTATTTCTATTTAATTCACATAGTTTCATGTACACATTCTATATTTAAAGTAGAAAGTCATTGTCGTTGCTATCATGTTCATTGCATGCTCATGCCAAACACCCCTTGACCGTTCTGGCATTCATTATATTACCATGGCTGTGGAGCTGGTGCAGAGCAGAGAATACAAAGAATTTAAAAATCAAGGCTGCAGCCAAGGTTGAGGCCCATAACGAATTCAATGCACATAGATCTGACATATGCGAATTGCTAGAAAATAATTCTTAGGAATTTTGGTCATTAATTGTAAAGACCAGAAGCAAGCAATCAACCATTTTGCATCTCGTTGACGACAACAGAATCTCTGAAACAGATTCATGCAAAAGGCAAATATAGAAGACTAATGTCAGAAGAAAGAGGGGAAAAAAAGGCACACGAGAAAAGTCAGAAGGTAAGAAACAAGACTCTCTTTCTGCATATTCTTTAATAGGAAAGTTGGGTAATCAATTCTCCCTTTCTTTACCACTTTCAACTCAGGAAATAATTTTAAAACTTGATAGGCCTAGTATGAAAGCATTTGGAATTACATATCATTATTTTCAATCTCAGAATATCATATTTTATAAGTACTCATACTTTGGTAAAATTATAATAGTAAGTTGTCGCATAAAATATGTTAGGGCAAAAAGTAATGAGTCCTCTTATGAAAGTGCTTAAAGGGATTGAAAGAGTTTCTTTAAGTAAAATATGATAATTTTAAAGTATTTATTATTATTCTGCAAAATCAAAGGAATGAGGGCCAGTATAATGGAAACAATATCGATTTTCTCAGAAAATGTTGATGTTGTTATTGGTAGTAAGGGTACCCAGGAAAATAGAAGTTCAAATAACAAAATACCAACATTTCAAATAAGAATTTTACAACATTCTGACCAGAGGTACTCAATATGATAAATCCAGATAGGAAAGGGCGATGCGGTAAGGAAATCCCAACTTCCTGCCACCAACTACCCTTACAAACATTTATAACACATTATTTATTCCGATAGCCATCACTCTGTCTATTCATATACATATGCATCCCATGCATACCTCCTCCCCCTCCACCTTATAAACAGTTTCCATTTCTTCCGTAGAGTAATCTTAATTAAACAAGGCCATATCCACAAAACTTCCAGTTTTGTGGATGAACCTTTTGTGGGAAGTGACAACCCCCAGAATGATTGAAAAAATCCACAGTATGGTTTTGAGTGATCAACAAATCAAAGTGCGCGAAATAGTTGAGGCCATAGGCATATCACAAGGTAAAGTGTTTTCAATTTTGCACGAAAAATTGAGCATGAAAAAATCTCGGCAAGATGGGTGCCACATTTGCTCACAGAGGAGAATAAATGAGATTGTGTGGTCATCTCTGAGGCTATTTTGGCACTTTTCTATCACAATCCTGACAATTTCTGCTTCAATACAAAACTGTAGATTAAACATGGATACACTACTACATTCTACAGATAAGTAACAGTCAAAATCGTGGGTTTTTTAATGCAAACAGAAGGCAAAGATGGTGAAATCGGCCGGCAAGGTGGTGGCCACTGTTTTTTGGGATGCACCGATTACTTGGAAAAAGGTCAAACAATAACTGGAGAGTATTACACGTCGTAATTGCACTGGTTGAGCAGAGAAATCTAGGAAAAACATCCTCATTTGAAAAATAAAAGGATTCTCTTCCATCAAGACAATGCACAGCTGCACACCTGTGTAGTAAGAAGTGGTTCTTTCCCGGCGTGTAGACTGAAGGAAATATTCTCGGGTTTCCCACCGGGTCGCGTCTCTCCATGTTGTCGACGTTTCGGCTGCATACGCTCCAGCCATCATCAGGACATCAGTTCCTGATGATGGCTGGAGCGTATGCAGCCGAAACGTCGACAACATGGAGAGACGCGACCCGGTGGGAAACCCGAGAATATTTCCTTCTGCACACCTGTGGTTTCGATGGCCACAATTTTAATAAATTATGGAATTAAAATTGGAGTTATTACAAAATCCACCGTATTCACTGGATTTGGCCCCCAGTGACTTCTATTTATTTCCAAACTTGAAAAAATTGCTAAGCGGGATACGGATCACGTCGAACGAGGAGGTCATCACCCAAACAGATGCCTATTTTGAGAACCTTCCGAAATCCTACTTTTTGGACGGCTTAAAAAATTTTTGGAAAAGCGTATAAATTTAAAAGGAGATTATGTTGAAAAATTAAAAAAATCTCAACAAAATAATTTGTTTTTCTATCTTTTTCAGAGGACTTATTGAATGATCCTCATAACTTCAAGGAGATTTGCAGCTGATGTCAGCTTCCTGAAACTGCCCCCTTTCTATTTCTTATACTAAGGATTTGGATTTGAATAATTTTCTTTAGCCTCAAAGTTGCTAATGAAAATTCTACACTTACATGAAGTCTCTCATTTTACCATAGCATTTAAATTAATCATCTATTATTCTCTACCCTATTTCGCCCTCTTGTTATGGTAGTGCATACTTCTAATTTATGTCTAAAAAGATTAAAATACTACAAATCTTACTGCTTTACAACAATAAAAAAACTAATTATAGTATTGCCAAAATTGCAACTTTTATCTGCAAACTTTTTCTCATTATTTTGGTATTAACTGTCATGAATTAGTCATAACTAATTTTTTTGGAACACTTTTTCCTATCCACAATTTGAGACATTTTTCCTGTCGCAGTTTTTTCTATGACATATACCGGTCATCATATATTGATTGCTGGGTTAATGTAAAAGTATATTGTTGAAATAGTATAACATGATAACCCAACCCATTAAAAAGTTGTTGTTGTTCAGAAACCTAATCATAAGTCTCCGAAAATGGATGAATTAAGTGGAAAACAACCTCATTAAAGGAATAGAAACACCATTATCATGGCAATCCGGAATGTGAGAACAATGTTAAAGCCTGGAAAAATTCAGAGTACATTGTACCCTCACAAACAAATTCATTTGGGAACATGGAGGATACCTGGGGCAAAAAAATCTAATCAGATTGATTAAAAATAAAAAAGACAATCTTCTTCCATTAAGGATGTCAGAAGCTGTAGAGGACCTAATTGTGACTCTGCTACATGTTTAAAGCCCAGATGCAAGAGAAACTAGCAAATATACAGAAAACCCCAAAAACAAAAGCAAATAAGTGGGATGTAGACAAATTAAATAGACAGCCTGAACTGAGAAAGGAGTATGAAAATAAATTACACAGAGACTGCATAAGCATGAGAGGGATGGAGTACAAGATGTTCGTTGTAAGTATCATAAAAGAAACAGCAGATTAAGTGATTGGAGATAAGAAAGTTAAGAAAAATGAAGATTAGTTTGCTGAAGAATGTGCTAGATATATATCAGAAAAACAAAGCCAGAGAAAAAATGATTAAAAGAGAAACTAGTTTAAGTTATAAGAAATACTGGGAAAAGAGAAGGGAAGCTAACAGGATGTGTAGGTGAAAGAAGAAAGAAATGTTTAAGAAAAAACTTGAAGAAATTGAACAGTACAGTACACAAAATGAAAAAGGAAATTCTACAAAGCAGTGGATCAACAAAAAAGAGGATTCCAGCTGACAGCAAATCGTTGTAAAAGTAAATACGGGAAAATTTTAGTAGAGGAAAATGAAGTGCTAGAACGCTGGGTAGAACACTTCAAAGAACTGCTGAATATAGAGATTGGAAGGCAAGAGTTTAGAATAGCAAGTAGGGAAGTAGATATAGAGATAGAAAAAGATAGGAGTGAAACACCCACATATAGAGAGGTGGAAAGTAGCATACAAAAACTGAAAAATGGTAAAGCACCAAGATAAGATAACATAGCAACTGAACTAATTAAATATGGAGGGAAAGTAATTACAGAAGCTGCACATAAATTAATCACAAAAATATGGGGAAAAAGGAGACAAATTAGCTTGTAATAATTATAGGGGTATTACCTTGCTAAGCATAGTGTAAAAAGTCATGTCCAGAATAATTAACGACAGATTGAAAATTGAAATGGAAAAGGTAATAGGAGAGTAATGGTGGGGCTTTCCAAAATTACATGGGATAATGAATCAATCTTGCAGAAGCTAATACGAATGGTACAAATGACTACGAACAGCAAAAAGGCTCAAGTTAAAATTGGAAACAACCACAGTAAAGAATTTGAATTTAACAAGGGGGTTAAACAAGGGAATGGGCTGTCTATGACCCTATTTATATTAGCACTACACAAAGCAGCAACAAGAATCAACCAACAAGGTGCTATATACAATAAGATCAGTCAGATCTGCGCTCATGCTGTTGATATAGTCATAAAAGCAAGAACGAAAAAGAAACTAATAGAAGTATGTACATGAAAAGCTGGAATCAGAAGCAGAACAGATGGGGCTGGAGGAGAATGATAGAAAAACCAAATATATGTCAGCATCAGATTCATGGAGAAAACTGGAAGATCTGATGGTAGGGGCAAAACAATCCAAGAGGTATCTAACTTTAGATAGATAGGAAACCTAATAGATAATGAGAACAAAATAAGCTGCTGTGTAACAGATCAAATACAGGCAGGGAATAAAGCATGTAGCACTAATTGTTTTTCCATTGTTATCTCTTTTCAGGAGTGTCTTATATTTTAGACTTTAATCTGTATTTGTTATTGAGGAGCAGGAGTTTTTGCATTTTTCAATAATAATAATAACAAAAATTACTCAAATGTATGTGTCACGTACTAACAAAAACAAGATGAATGAGCTAGTTTGCCATATGCACGAGATATATATGATAATATTCCCCACTGCCACATCCCAAAAGGCAGCTTGCAGGGTATTTATGTAGATGCAGATAAATTTAAAGAAAATGATGGGTCAGTGGCATAACCAGAGAGGGGGGGGGGGTCCACAGCTCCCTCTTAGGTAAGACTTCAAGTTGAACAAGAAATGAGTTCAGGTGAGGTTAGAAATTTGCACCAGTAACACTTGATACATCATTTAAGAGTACATTTCAAGCAGAATAGAAACAACAGATTTTTAAGACAAAATGAATCTCTTACCTCATAAGGCAATTCTAAAACTTGGGCTTTAAGAGAATCACTGTATGCCAATCTAAATTTTCCAGACTGGTACATCATAGGTACTTCTGCCACAACCTCTTCTTCTTTACTCCCTGATGATGCTCCAGAATACTGTTTATAATCACCATAAAAAGGACGAGTAACAGTTAACGTAGAATTGAATGGTTTAGCCCAAAATCCTTGGAAGAATATTGCATTGCTCAAAATCATTTTTGCTTCATTTACATCATCTGAAAATAAATAATAAAATTGTGTTCAGTATTCAGCCTAAAGGTTGGTTGCATCTCTCAACCTTTAAGCAATCAGCTGAGATGAGAGAGGATATTTTCCCCCAAAGTTTGAATTCTATAATTAAGGGTAAAATGTCCATTTCCATGGAAAAATCCATGTCAAAGCAGCACAATGAAGCTGTACTTTTCGTAACATGTAAAGGTGACTAAAATAAATGCCAACATTCAGCTTCACTCATATCTCTGTTGTGTCATGTTACCATAGCCATGAATGAGGCAAAATCAAATTTAAGGTGCATTTACCTCTATCAAGTATCCAAAGACAAATTCACAAAGACTAGTGAATAATTTAAAACAATCACTCATTACTGACTTCCTAAAGAATTTAAATATATGCTTCTAAATTATTAAATTAATAACATGCCTTATTACATAAGGATGATGGATATAACTTAGGGTTAAATCCCAATATAAATAATTTGGCACTCTTTTGCACAACATTTTTTGACTAATTGTAAAACATGCAGAGAAATTCTTTCTTCCAGTCATCCACTGAAGGGCATTAAGTATGGATTTAATGGGAGTGATTTTTTCACATCATAGAATCACTCTCGTAGTATTTTTTTAAATTTCTGTAGTTTTTTATTTCCTGGTATTATTGCAGATACCATAATACTAAGGAACAATAATCAAAATGAGGGGATTTTGCCGCCTTATAAAATAAAATATTCTTCCGCCAAAATAAATATTTGCTTATTCTTGATAAGTAACCTATTTTTAGCAGTTTCATCAGCAATATCCATTAAAATTCAAATGAGATTAAACTGTTCTGCAATTGTAGAGAGAATTTTTGACACCAGCCTCACTGGATTAAATTAGTACCTTCATGCTTAATCACAGTTCTTAATGTTGAAATTTCAACTCCATGCAAAAGGAAATTTTAAAGTCTCCTATTTTTGAATTGATGAATAAGTGGATGAATAAGTGCATGAAGCAGCAAGTGGTGGGAGGATTTGATAGTTGTATCAGAGGGGTTAAATTATGAGCAAGTTTTATCTATTTTACTATAGTCAAGCAGAACTTCAGAATCATCTACAAGTAAAATTGACAAAGGAAAACAAGTGTGAAAACAGGGACATGACTGGGACTCGAACTCGGGCCTCCCACTAGTTTAGTTTTTTGGGATCAGCTGCACAACTTCATCATGCAAACAAGTTCACCTTTCCTTAAATCCTTAAAATTGACAACTTCAAAGATTTAACAAGACACTCACAAGTATATCAAGTGCATCTTTTTCTAAAATATCATCGACTTCCCTCACCTGCTGACACTATATGAGGAATGTGACCATGAGTTGTTGAATTCACCCAAGAATTCACTTCAGCAGCAACAACATCTGGTTTGGAGACATCCACACCTCTCACCGTGGCTTTGTAGTATGATTCTGCAACATACTCAAACTCAGGAGTAATGGGTTGATTTAGATCTTTAAATATGGCATTTCCAGATTCCAACGTGGCAGTAGTCCCATTTGCCTTCTAAATGAAATGATAAAGGCTTTCGTAATGATGTCCATGCAAAGTTCGCCATTAAGCCTGCTCAAAGTTGCAAAAACCTCCACAAAAAAAATGCTCAAATCTAATTTTTTTAATGGAGTATTAAAAATTAAATAACACTTTGAATTTAATTGATTCCTTACCTGAAAAAATATTTGTAGAAATAATCTTACATTGAATTTCTCGTGTGATTGTGTTTCATATACTTCTAAAATGCCCTCATTACACATAATGCCATAAAAATAAATGTCAACTTATCACTGAATATGACACCAAGCTTATGAACTCCAATGAGCAGAGGAAGCTCAAATTGTTAATTTTTATTAATCATGTTTTGCCTTCATTAGCTAGAGATAGCCATAGTTCTGGTACAGCCCAAGAAATCAATATTATTCAACTGTATACCTTTTTCGGTCCACTTTCACAAGTCACTCATAATTGTAACATCTAAGCCATCTCAAAATGTACAAGGAACTCCCTATCAAACAATATTACAATATTAAACACACTATTACATGTTAAACGGTTAATTGCTTCAAAATTTGTTGTATTTCATGCACTCAATTGAATGTTCACAAGTACTCCCTCATTATTTCTTACAGATCCTGGTTTGCGTTAAGTTCCTCATTTTATATAAAATTTAAACAGCAAAATCTCAAACTATACATTAGAGAAGCATTTATATCTTATGAAAATAGTCATGCCTTATATCTAGGATAAACTGAAGAAAATGTAACTTTTAAAATTCAAAGCTGTGGGTTAAAATGTTCAATTGTATCTTCTTTATGTCTCATTAATTCAGAACACGCAGTTTTNGCATAAACAAAGGCGCATTGAGTTGAACGGCCGGACACGTGTCTGTTATTTTGGTGCAAGGAAAGTGTCCTGAAATTTTCGTGTAAATCCGTGTTACACAAACCTGATGTTCTCCTTGTTAGATGTATACCTCTGTTACTCAATTTGACAGACTGAGACCTCAAAGTGTGCTGGTGGATGAGCTAACGTAGCTGAGAATCAAACGAAGCCTTCGGAGGCGGGAGCCGAAATCACTACGCTGCCGAAGCCTAAATTTAAAATGAAAAGTTTTTATACAATTTTATAAAAAGCTTCTTTGAAGTTCCAGTGAAATGATTTATTAAGTAGTATTACTATTGTTAAAAGTGCATCAACATCTTAGGTCATTTTGTACATGGGTCCCCACCGAGAATCCATGCGCGTCACCAAAGACGAACATGTTGCCCACGTAGTTACTGGGAACACTGCTTAGTTAAGCTGTCTAACACTCAGTATTTACTACAGTTACACATTTCCAATAATATCTGCAGTTGAGATCAAGATGAATTTAATTTTAGGGATAAATATTTAATTAGAGTCAAACATTTTCATGTAGGTAATAATAGTGGTGTGCAGCGCATACTCCTTCAGATCATATTGGCCCAAGAAAACTGCATAATCACACTAACGTATTACACCAAAGTAAGAGTAATTAATAAAGTATTTCTTTTATAAGAAATTACATTAAAAATGAATTCAAATCTCTTTTGGGAGGTAATGCTGGACATATTTTCATTGGTGATTTCATCTGTTTCAAGAGTTATCAACTCTGAATGTATCTCAACTTCAAATCGTAACTTAAATAAAAATTTTTTAAATCTTACATGCAGTGACAACACAAGATGCTCAAAAATAGGTCAAAAAGCAGGATGCATCTTATAGATGGATATAGATTTTCCATGAAAATTACAATGGTTGATCAAGAAAACAGTTCCAAAAACCTTGCTGTATCTTATATGTGGGTGTATATGGTACTTACAATTGGTTTATACAATTAAATGTAGGAGTGTAAAATATTAGTATAATGCCACACCATCAAATAAAATCCTACACATCTCTTCCGATCATTTGCCAAATATTCTAACTTTTGTCAAGCAATATAACCACTGCATTACATCTTTTGCATGCTCCTATAAATTAGAATAACGCTGGATAAAGAAACTTAACTGAAATGAAACATGACATTTGAAATTTTAAAAATCATATGCTTAGAAGATAAAATAATAGATTGAACTTACCATAAGTGTTAAATAATACAGAATATTAAAAATAGTTTCACAAAAGCTGTCACACCCTAAAATACCACCAAACTGAGTACAAGAGGCATTAATAAAAATTACTGGAACATAACAATATTTTTAAATTGAACATATCCTCTAGAAAAATTTCAAAAGTTCTCAGGTTAAATATAAGAAAGAATAATAAAAGAGAATATTCAACTCCCTCATCGTGAACAAATAATTTTACAAATTTTAGCTTAGCATAACTTAATGATTGTCAAAAGTTTAACTTTAAAAGGTCAACTTATCAATTAAATTAGTAATATCCTACAAATTTTAACTGGAAATTTGAGGGGTTGATTGATTGATTAGATTGACCTACAGAAGTATATTAAGTATTTCTATTGAGTCAGTATAAATGAGGTATTGTGAAATGAAATCAGCCCTCTGGATTTTAGGGATTGATTCTGCTACAGTTCCACAATCAGATGGAAAATCATACTTTCAGAGAATCTTCATAACTTAGGGTAAAATGCAAATGAATTCATATTAAAACCTTGATCATACTGGACAGTTTCAGAAAATTATATGAAGAGTATATTAGCAGAATTGCTTAAATTAATCATAAGATGACAGTGTCACTGACCACTATTCTACTATCATCTCACATCCAGTATTTCTTATTAAAATTGTTATTTCTTGCACTCTAACAGATATTATTAATGTTTATAAAATGATAACCTAAGTACAAAAATATCTAAGCAACTGAAATCCAACGAAAATTAATTTTTTCAGCGTTGAAAATATTAAATGAAGAGGAAATACAAACCATCATAGCCTTGACAATGTTACGGTAGCCACGACGCAGCGCACTGTAATCATCAGGAATATTAAGAACTGCCTTGAGCTGTGATTCTGTGTTTCCAGCTGCACCCTCAGTTATCAAAGCCAACAATGACCAAACGCCAACTGGAGATACAACCAAATTATTTCTTGACTTTCCATCAGCACGATCTTCTTTCGTCACTTCCTAGAATCAAGAGATTGAATTTCAACAAAATATACTAATGAATCACATTAACTTATGATTAAATTAAATTTCCTTGCAGAGAGCTTAATGCAATGAGTTCCAAGGCATGTATTTAAATTTTAAAAGATATGGTGCATATTCAAATTTCTGAACAAGCTGCTCAAACAATTTCTAGAGGCATTAGCCTCAATGTCCAAAGGTAATCAAATGAATTTTCCAGGCATTTATTTCTCCAAGTATTGGAAACACTGTATCCAACACTATGAATGAGGGTTTAAAAAATAGAGATGTAATATTATTACTCTTAACTCTTGTTGACAGATGCAAGTTTTGCCATAATTCCATCTGTAAGAACTTCTTTTACTTAAAAGTTCATACCTTAGAATCTGATAGACTGTTTACAATTTGACAGATGTGCAAGACAGTTCACTCATTTGCAAAACCAAACAAAAGTACACAACCAAGACATTTTGAATAATTAATGTAAGTATTTGAATACATAATGAGAAAATGCTAATTATACACTAGTCGAAACTAACAATAAAAATATCCAAGGGCATTTTTTTAATAGGTACTAGTTGTATGGCTGTCTTTTTTCCTGATAATGCTTAAAATATTATTAGACTGGATGATCTCTAAATGCTTATTTTCAAGACAATAGCACAAATTAAATTCATTGGTTAACATAAGTAGCTAAATTGAATAATGTAAACAAAAAATTTTAAGAAAGCAATAGCTTCGCCTTGGACTACTTGTGCAAGCGGCCAATTTATCAACAACGATATGAAGGCATAAAAAATATTCAAGAAACCCATACATCCAATGACCAAGACAATAATCCATCGAACAACTATACATCCCACATCTAATTGAGATTCCATTTTATATAAACAGAGGGCTATCAGAAAATCTTCTACACTCACGTGGGGCTTATAATTTTCAATTAAATCACTGATTTATTACATTTCGGTTACCCAATATTACTTAAGTTTTGTTTTGCGACTTTGGAAAGACCGTGAAATTTTCAGCATGAAAACTCGCATGGAATCATCTTAAAAGCTTCTTACATTTAATATGGATGACTATACCACTCCTTAAGTTTATCTTTGAATGTTAACGAAAACAAACACCACGAACTGAAATCATTTCAGAAACTACCAAACACAAAAACATCAAACTATGACTACATTCGAAAAAGAATTAGGAACAGGAATTAACAGAACAGATATTTTCTTTCATATGGCTCTTACAAATCATCACAAAACAGAAGAACACTATTTGAACGGTAACAATGGTCAGAAGTTATCCTTGATCTTTTGCCATCCTATAATGAACATCGTTCGAAAAGTTTCACCAAATGATTACTTACCTTAAGTAAGTTTTTCGCAAATATTTCCAAGCCTTGATACACTGAACCTGATGGTGACCTTTCGCATATGCAAGAAGATAATGCCAGAAGGATGGCAATTATGGGTATTTTCACTGTGAAATGCAAAGTAATTGGTTCAGAGACAACCAAAATTAACACAATCGGCAAGGTATCAATTAGTCAACATACTTCAGAAAATATAACAGAGAAAACTCATGGAAACCGAACTTACTTGAACACATCGTTGCGATAAACTAACAGTGACGATGAGACGACGGCCTTTGGGGATTTCCCGGTTGCCCTTCGACCTTGAAGTTTCTGGCTCACCGGACGGGAACGGATATCCTCCAACTTGCCAAACGACCAATACAAGTATGAGGAGCCAGTAGAACCAGTCTACCACGTTTTTCATGATGTACAATTCTTAGATTCCTATAAAGCTTCGTTTCCTCATTATAAATGCATACATATCTATTATTTTTTACGCTGAGAATACGTAATGGTCTCGGGAGTAATTGAAGTGTACTTACATCAGTGAGAGTCAAGAACCTCTCCAGTGCATATCAGTTTCTCAAAGAGTCAACAAAATTAATTTCAATAACTGAAAGCATGAGGGTACGCTTGTTGATGGATTTCGCGTAATCATTTCCGCGTCATACCATTAACCTTAGATTTTGCAGCATAACAATTTAATATCGAATTTGATGCCATATTAGTAGCTTTAGGTAGCTTTTTGAACTTGAGCAAAACTTCCAATTGAATCAAATCCGCTTTCTCTATACCTAAGGATCATCACACTATATGTTTCCAAGAAGCAGATGTATTTCCTGATCGCATTAAATTTTCCTTCTTCCCTTAAAATTCTTTTCAGTCCGTCTCTTTCCTGAGAAATAAGTTCGTGAAGTAAACCAAAAATGTAATCATACACTGATGAAATAGTAAAATGCGACTGATCGAAAATGAAGACATCCTTGCAAGCAAGTGGTTCCGATCCCCCGATCCGATTCCGTTATATTAAGATCGATTTTCGCCTATCGATGTTACGTACGCTCAGAAGTTATGTACTTGAATAATTTAACTTCGATGAACTATTTGCGCTCTGTCTTTTATGTTTGTTCTTAGAATTACTTTTCATTTTTCGCAATTTCTGATCAAAATTTCAGCTGATATATAAATTATAAATACCATTTAATTTAATACCAAAAATTGAGGATTGTAAATAATTTGCACCCTTATTCATTGATTTCTAAGTTACAGGTTCATCGATGAACCTGTAACTTACAGTACAGAAGTACGTACAGTAACTGTACTCCCAAGAAGAGGCCCGTCAATGAAGTCTCCGAGACAACCCGTCATAAAGATATTCACTTAAGCAAGGCAATGTCAAGAAAAGATAGGTAAATAAAAAGAGAAGAAAAGTGCCTCTTGTATATGTCTTATGCATAGATTAGATTTTGTTTTTCTATGCTTACGGATGGATTAAATTTAGTCTATTTATCTGTAATCAATTCACTTAAGTGAACAAGTATCATTTAGGAAAATGTACAAAACAGAAGTGCCTAAGAATTGACAATAAATGAAATATAAAACGGATTATTTCCAATGTATTGTGAATTCTCACTATCCAATAAGCCAAAGAAAATGCGTGAGTTGAATCATATATTTCAATTTTCGCTCAGTATTAATATTGTCACTGAAAAGAGAGAAGAAACTTTAGAAAACAGTACTTCAACGAAATAGATTGACAGAAGCTATCGCCTGGGAAGAATATCGTAAATTATCGATGTTTAGGCTATAGCTGATAAGTACCTTTCTAAAAACAAAAAGCACTACAGGGCTCGTTTCGTCCTCCGATGTAATTAAGAGAAAAAATTGCTAGGTCTGTTACTTTCCGGGTGAGGAAAAGGTGCCTGAAAAAATCGTTTTAAACGGCATTTTAGGAACATTTAGGTACGAACATTTAAGCTTATTCTTATCTATGTTTAATGTTAATTAATTTTGAGTAACTGATAATATAAATCCGAAACAGCTCCGTCGTGTGGAAGCACAAGGCCATATTTTAGAAGCGAACCTCCAATGCTTCGAATGCATAAAATTTCTTTGCTATACACAAACAGGTTTCCTCTAAAGTGGGTCTCTAAGGAAAGAAATCATCCCCATCTCCGGGAAAACCTGAATCTGATCTATCAAAGTAAAAACCCAACTCCAGAAGAACGATCTCTTGCGTGTCTCTCACTAATACTGTTCGCGCTAGAATTATTTTAATAACGTCGGAAAAAGACATTTATTTATATGCTTGAGAGCCAAGGAAAGACTGAGAATAAAGAGAGGGCAGGACAGTCAAAAAAAAACAGACATGGGGCAAAATATTCTCTATAGGTCTGTGCTAGCTGGGTAAGTTTCGGACGACGCGTCGTCTTTTTATGAAAATTCCTTTTTATTTTATTTTATGAAAATTTTAAGGGAAAGGAATTTTCATAAAAATTACATCCAAATTAAAGATTGAAGTCTTTGTATGCTCGCGAATTCAATACAGGCGAGAGGGGAACGTGATACACTTTGTATCCTCCCTGATTCTATGTATAAACTAGATACTATATGCAATTAAATAAATTATAAAATATGTAATAAACTATGAATTAAACATAACTATGTAATTATATGAACTCTCCAAATACGGTTAGATGATATGTTACCGAGTAAAGCCACAAAAATAAGAGCACAAAATGATTCATATTCGATATGAAAAATAAAACCAATTTTGAATCTTCAATTTTACGCAAGCTTATAAAAGGAACTAAGACAAAGATGAACCTTGACTGTAGAAACAAATATACCGTTGAATACTCAAGTTAGCTCATCTTAGCACTTTCATGCTGATGAGACTCAAATTTGAGAGTCTGAGATGAAAAACAATGACGAAGTTAGGGGAAAGGAAGCAATGCGTGCTTCCGTCGGATGTAGAATACTTCTTCACAGCGGTTCCGTGGTTTTTCAGGAGAGCAAAGTAGAATGTCTTACCTTTAATCTCGGAGCCGAATATAGGAATAGTAATAACAGTCAAACTATTGCAAGGCTAAGTTTTACCACAGAGGTTTAAGATATCTTATCTAAGCACTTAAGGCTGGACAAAACGTCTCATTTACAATCCCACGAGCAGTTAAGATTAGCTATCCTTAATTTTGTTATAAGCTTTAGCTGTTAGTTAAACTGAAAGAAATAATAACATACTTTTCTGACAAGTTAATGCTACGGATCATAAGATAGATCGCGTCATCTCACCCGATACATAATTTCCAAGTCATTTAATAATTTTAATGAAACTTCATCAATTTAAAGGTATATGAGGCATTACACTTGGGGTGGCCCTAGTCTAAGCTGTAAAGTTAGCGATTTTGTCGCAAGATCTAACGACTTTTTCCTTCTTTTAGCGACTTCAATAGTTCTATGACGTAAATCCTCCTTCACGTACTCTTAACATAATCTGATTGACTTCATTTAAATAGGTAGCAATAAATTTCGCGGATGAAAGACTTTATTTTCACATTATTCATTTCAGTCGTTTAATATATGGATTTATGTTCCATTTATAGAATCAAATTTAAGCTATTTTAAGGATTAGGGAAAGGTGAATGACAGCACGGAAGAGCCGAAACCCACAATAAAAATAGCGACATGACTGGGACTCGAACCCCGGTCTCCCACTTTGACAGGTTGAACTACTACAACGCGGCATGGTAGTTGCGGTCTGTGAGTAAGTGGAAGACACGGGTTCGAGTCCCAGTCATGTCGCTATTTCTCACACCTCTTATTACTTAATCTATTTTATTTCGTGCAACTCATTAGGGTGCATCCAGTGACATAAAAAAATAAATTGACTTCACTGCTCTAAATCTCCATGGTTAGCATACCTCGGTTATCGTCTGGAACCTGACCAGTTATGAAGTTTTCAGATGTGGCCATTTCAATAATTTATTCTAGAACACATACTCACTAAGAGCAGATAAAATTTGCTGCAGTTTGTTCAAGGTAATTTATAATTGAATTTACATGTTTAGTTAGCATTAATACGAGGGCATAAACAGTTAAAGCAAAACAAATTACGCTCATCGTTAACTGGGGAAGACGGAGGATGGGGGCGAGTTAACAGTATATTTAACCGAAGAAAATGGCCTTGAAAATGTACACAGTAGCTCAAATGTAAACGTCATCCAAATCTTGAAACGGGAGGAACACGAAATTTTAATAATGAAAATCTGCTTCTATAATAAAACTTATCACATCCCAGGTATAATAATGTTTCCCATTCATATTGTATCAACGTCTTTGAAAGAAGTAGATGAAGGCCGCTAAATATCTGAGTCTAACGGAACGAAATGAAGGTTGAGTGGCCAGTACTACGCTTCTATCACCAAAAATTACTTACAAGGAGAACATCAGGTTTGTGTAACACGGATTTACACGAAAATTTCAGGACACTTTCCTTGCACCAAAATAACAGACACGTGTCCGGCCATTCAACTCAATGCGCCTTTGTTTATGCAAAATTTGCAACTGAAAATCGAAGTTAGGCAACCACGTAACACACGTGCATTGCCATACATATAGCGGAATTTTCCACCTAGAAAAATGTTTATCTCGTTTTTTTTCACAAGCAATTTAATTTTTCTGCTATTTAATTTCATCTTCTTATCTCCCAGACATTCTTTACCTTTCCCGTCAACATTTATTAAAATATACGTTAGGTAGGTACTCCAGTATCTATTGTA
>KZ308979.1:51376-65762 GCA_000376725.2 Ladona fulva
CTATATGTATGGCAATGCACGTGTGTTGCGTGGTTGCCTAACTTCGATTTTCAGTTGCAAATTTTGCATAAACAAAGGCGCATTGAGTTGAACGGCCGGACACGTGTCTGTTATTTTGGTGCAAGGAAAGTGTCCTGAAATTTTCGTGTAAATCCGTGTTACACAAACCTGATGTTCTCCTTGTTAGATGTATACCTCTGTTACTCAATTTGACAGACTGAGACCTCAAAGTGTGCTGGTGGATGAGCTAACGTAGCTGAGAATCAAACGAAGCCTTCGGAGGCGGGAGCCGAAATCACTACGCTGCCGAAGCCTAAATTTAAAATGAAAAGTTTTTATACAATTTTATAAAAAGCTTCTTTGAAGTTCCAGTGAAATGATTTATTAAGTAGTATTACTATTGTTAAAAGTGCATCAACATCTTAGGTCATTTTGTACATGGGTCCCCACCGAGAATCCATGCGCGTCACCAAAGACGAACATGTTGCCCACGTAGTTACTGGGAACACTGCTTAGTTAAGCTGTCTAACACTCAGTATTTACTACAGTTACACATTTCCAATAATATCTGCAGTTGAGATCAAGATGAATTTAATTTTAGGGATAAATATTTAATTAGAGTCAAACATTTTCATGTAGGTAATAATAGTGGTGTGCAGCGCATACTCCTTCAGATCATATTGGCCCAAGAAAACTGCATAATCACACTAACGTATTACACCAAAGTAAGAGTAATTAATAAAGTATTTCTTTTATAAGAAATTACATTAAAAATGAATTCAAATCTCTTTTGGGAGGTAATGCTGGACATATTTTCATTGGTGATTTCATCTGTTTCAAGAGTTATCAACTCTGAATGTATCTCAACTTCAAATCGTAACTTAAATAAAAATTTTTTAAATCTTACATGCAGTGACAACACAAGATGCTCAAAAATAGGTCAAAAAGCAGGATGCATCTTATAGATGGATATAGATTTTCCATGAAAATTACAATGGTTGATCAAGAAAACAGTTCCAAAAACCTTGCTGTATCTTATATGTGGGTGTATATGGTACTTACAATTGGTTTATACAATTAAATGTAGGAGTGTAAAATATTAGTATAATGCCACACCATCAAATAAAATCCTACACATCTCTTCCGATCATTTGCCAAATATTCTAACTTTTGTCAAGCAATATAACCACTGCATTACATCTTTTGCATGCTCCTATAAATTAGAATAACGCTGGATAAAGAAACTTAACTGAAATGAAACATGACATTTGAAATTTTAAAAATCATATGCTTAGAAGATAAAATAATAGATTGAACTTACCATAAGTGTTAAATAATACAGAATATTAAAAATAGTTTCACAAAAGCTGTCACACCCTAAAATACCACCAAACTGAGTACAAGAGGCATTAATAAAAATTACTGGAACATAACAATATTTTTAAATTGAACATATCCTCTAGAAAAATTTCAAAAGTTCTCAGGTTAAATATAAGAAAGAATAATAAAAGAGAATATTCAACTCCCTCATCGTGAACAAATAATTTTACAAATTAAACTTATCATTAGACATCCAAATTATAATATTCACTAAATAGTACAAAATGGAAAATTTGTTTCATACTATGTCTATTCAGTTAACTATACATTCCTGACTAAAATATTTCCATGCATGACTGGCATTTCCTTATTTAGAGAGAATGTCTAATTTCAATACCATGAATGAAAGAAGAATGAATGTCTTGGGAGCTAATTACCACGCACATACACAATGATTGATGATTAACAAAATGTGCAATGGTGCTTATTAACCTATTTTTAATTAACTGCTTGCTAAGGACTCAAATCATCCTGTAAAGTATGATGTAGTTAAGGGAGAGAATAAGGCAGCCTATACGATTATCTTCCAAGCATTAGTATGAGTTTTATTTCATAGGACAGAATCATTACAAAAGTTCATTTTGATACAGTGGAGTTTCCAGCTGGCTCACAGAGAAAATATCAGTTCCATAACAAATAAATCACGTTGAAAATGAAGGAAAGTCATTTGGATAAAAAAGAAGGCTGAATGTTCTTCAAAACACCAGATAAATGCCTACCTTGGAAAAGTAAACAATAAATTTCACAATTCAACCTCACGAATGAATCACTCGTGACAGCTTAATCTGAAGACCGTTCTTTTTCATTAGAACTTGATTAAAATTTAGAAAACCAAAAAGATATTTCAATTGCATATTGAATTCAGAATCTACCAAAACTTAACAAAGTATCACAAGATAACATTTTAAAATTTAATCAGAGATAAAGAATAAATACTTTAATCTAAAATAATAAAACTTTTAATTTGTGGGTATTTCATACAAAAAGCCCAGAATTGAAAATCAAACTCTATTCATTAACCATCCCTGATTTTCCATATCCTAAATTAAAATGGCAAAGTGATGGGTCAACTAAACAGGAAGATGCGTGTAGGAGGCATATTTAACTTCCTTAATTCATAAAAACTTAAACATAATACTACATCATTCTTGATAAAATTTCGTGATTCATCAATGACAAAAATATTGGCACAGACCCAAATGAGTAATTATAAAAGCATCCCATCACCATATTTTTATAATTTTCACATTTCTTGAAATGCTTAGTTTTTTATTTGTACTCTTTACAGATTTTCCAAAGAAAATCTTTCATGTCCTTACCAACCGTTTTTCATTGCTGCACCAAAACATATAGACACCACTTTCTTGTTTTTCAGAAGTTTGAGACAAAACCACGGTGCACAAACTTACTGTAAATACATATACTGCCACAAAATTCAATTTTCTAAAACAAGAAATAGCCCCTAAATAAGACAAATTTACTTCAGCCTTTTATTTTGCAAAATTTTGTTTATTGGTGTTTTGATAATAAGATGCAATAGGATGCATACTTTTGAAATAAACTTTTCTTAGAAATTTATTTGGCTAAATATATCATTATAAAAAGATCAGGCCACCCGCTGCATATTATTCAACTATGATAGGGACTGGGTAACATGTTGAGCCTTCAGAACTCATCTATCATTTCAAAACGCATAAATATAACAAATACTCTCTTCTCATAAAATGAGATCTAACCTTTAACGTATAATATTATTTATACATCAATAAATATTATTTATGCATAATATTGTTAACTCCACTTATAAAAATTTATCAGTGTATCAATGTTGGAATTCAATAATTCGCAGTCTTTGGTTTTTCTTAGCCTAGCACCAGTACTGCCCAGCTTGTGTCAAGTAGGCATACTCCTTGGCTTAAGAGCTCCAAAGTGATTAAGGAAATTTGAACATTTACAGCAAAAATAAGTTGAGATAAATTTTACTTGCTCCTTCTCTGGTGACAATGACAAATAAGGCATGTGGTGATGTTAGGATAATGAAGAAGATTTGACAGTTTCATTTCACATTTTCTCATGGGCGATTGGACTAGTTATAGAATTTAATACCTATCAATTGCTGTAACAATGCACAAAGAGGTCAATGAAAAAATAGCATTCACAACCATTGGATGTTTCTCGCAATTAAAGAGGAGCTGCCAAATTTAGTGTCCTCTTAATATATAGCCTTCTTAATACTTCATTGGTCCAATGCAATATTCTACAAACATTCACAACCATTAAAAAAATATTTATCCTCTGCTAAACTCAGTTTCAGCGACCTAAGACCATCAATAAGATATAGAAATAATCTCTTCGTTCCCGAAGAATTCAATTTTCTATTTACAAACCGTATTTCACTAGCTTCCAGGCTTTCCACAAGAGTAAATCACTACAAAAATTTGATACAATTTTCATGATATTAATATCCAACAGAACTTGGAATCCATTCAATGAAAATAAATCCACAAAGATGTAAAAAATAATAGAGGAGGAAGATATTTTTTACAGGGGAGTTAATAGATTGAGTTGTTAGCATTCCTTACTGTCAAAGAACTTCAATGAAGAAAGATCAAATATATATATATATACAAACAAATATTTTAAACAGTATACATAAAATTCAATTAGTTTCTTTTTTAAGGCTGAAAAATGAACAGCTACCTTCCGTTAGCAAAGGCAATGACAAAAATAGTTTGCTATTTCATTCTGAAAAACTATACATTTACACAGATGTTTTTAAACCTCTAAATAATATTTCTTCTGTATATTCTGTACTTAACTTGGGCATGATATTTGTGCATGTACGGACATATGTGCATGAGTGTTTATATATATATGCATACATATATAGTCATACATGCACATGTATACACACATACATACCTCTAATTACAGGTTTACACTATGTACAACATTTGTAGGTTGTTAGTTTAAGTAAGTATTGGCCATGTGATGACCTTGACCTGTCCTTCAAAAACAACACCATTTTCTCTCTTAAAGCTGTAACAGTTATCCTTGCAAAGAGTACTCATTAAACGCAAACATCAACCAGACTCTCTTAATTCTTCAGTGCATCCTTGAAGAGTTCCAATTTTAAATTCTTCTTTGATTCTCCATGATCAGCCAATAATTATCATAAGCTGATTTGTTTTCTTTATTCTGAAATTCAACAATATGGTGGCAGTAAGATTGATCAAATTTAGATATTTAGATAAACTAGTTCAATATTTTTCAGTAAATTTCAAGTTTATATAACTAGGGAATTTCTTTTCCTTAATTATGCTAATTGAAATATTCATAACCATTTCCTGATATGATTATAAGTTTATGATAGTTATCATTCAAGTGATATTTGCATCTTAAACATTTTAATTGATGCCAAAAAACTACTGAAAAATAATAAAACACAGAGACAAGAACTGCAGCCAAAAATTCTTTTATACCTTCACAAATGACATTTAAACCTATATACAAAATAATCTTATGATATTGTAACTTTATCACAGATATACTTTCATAATACCTAGTTAAACTGATAATTCAAATTAAACTAAAAACCATAAATAAGAAAATTCATCTCTTGTGATCATGAAATGTCACATAATTATATCTTTGCATAGCTTGTGAAGATTTCCATTGCAAAAAAACTATTTTAAACAAGAATACTGAAACTTTTAATCAAAAGTAAGTCTCATTAAATATATCAGAGGAAACATTTAAATCCAATAATTTTAACAAGTATACATCAAGTAACTTCCATAATACAAAGAAAATAACAAATTTCTTTAATGGAGAAGATTTTATAATGTTATTCACAATATCTTACCTTTATGGCTCCCTAAATGGCTCAAAATGTTTTGAGAAGTGGCACTTCCTAAATCAGCTATGGCTTCCGAAGTGTTGCAACTCATCCCCACAGTTGCACAGCCTAATTCATCACCTTTGAGCCTCTTCTCTTCTTCGTCAGCAAAACAAGTGGCCAGGATATCAAGCTGTAGATTTTGACCAAGGTCTTCCCTATCTAAGATCACTTCATTTGCCTTACACCAGCTTTTATTCTCTTCCACTTCAACATCTTTCACAGCCTGCACATTCTTAATCTCATCACAACAGATATCAGCATTAGGTTCAGAGAAATCACAAGATAAAACAGCTAACGCTGCAGTAGATATTTCTGGTACAACCTCAGAAGATTCAGATATCACACTAACATTATCAGTAATGCACTTTTCAGTGCTTAACCCTGTTTTTCCAAAGGAACTTTCTCTCTCATGTTCCTCAGCTAAGCTGTGACTTTTGTGTCCATCCAAACATACTTCTTGTGAATCCTCCGGCCTAAATAAAGTCCTTTCACAATCCACCTCACTAATGTCTGCACTCACCCCATCTCCTTCAATACTACTAGAGTTTAGGCTGGGAATAGACTCAGACAAGGATGCTGTACAATTGGGCTTATCAAAACTAGATACATAAACAGGTAATGCAACATTATAAGGACGGCTGAGTGAAACAGCACATTCGGAAAAGCCTTCTTCAGATAGACTACCTTTTGGTCTTACGTTGGACGATGAGTCTGAATTAACACAGTCATCCTCAGATTTTGGGAGCATAGATGAGGAGTTATCAGATGCATTAGGACAGAATTTATTATCGGGACAAGAGGATTTGCCAGCACATTGAGGATTCAGAGAAAAAATTGACCTATCTTGAAAAGACTGTGAACCAGGAAATATTTCTTGTATCATATTTGAGAAAATCAAAGAGCCAAATGATGGAGGAGGAGCTTTAGAAGTGGAAGATGAGCCTGTGCTCCTGAGCTGTTGTGTTTCAGATGAAGGAGGCTTGCTAGGTCTATTTAACCCAGAAGATGAACCAAAAAAAAATGACTGACTGCCAAAACTTTGATTCTGTGATCCAGAGTTAGAGGACTTGCTAAAAAAGTTTCCAGGATGTTGAAATAGTCCTAACAGTTTCTCTAAACTAGACTGAATCCGAGGTGGCGGTTCAGGCTCCACATTATGGGGAGGAATTACACCAGAAATCTTCCGAACACGACCTACCACAGAAGAGGGAGGTTTGGTAGAGGATTCCCTGGGGGAAGGGGCCTGAGGTGAAGAATGGACTACAGGAGAGCTCACTACTATGTTGGGACAACTTCTCATAAAAGATGGGCTCTCAGATTCCAATGGAGAGTCAATCTTCCCTTCTTTATTAGTAGCAACAACACACATTTTAGTCTCTGGTGCATCTATACCATGGCTTTTTACCTCACTCACTAACTGATCTTTAGAATCAGGTTTCACTTCCAAATCCTTTCCTGTTTCAGGCTCATCAAAATTCCAGCCATCATCATCTTCAATAACAGATTCACTAGTGTCACTGACTCCTTTCTCAGCAGAGCTATCTGCTCCCACAGCTTCCTTGGCTGCAGATCTTTCCTCAGTGTCCTTCTCAGCAGGAAACTTAAAGCCTATTGTAACATTGCTAGTAGTGCTTGTGATCACCAGAGGGGGTTTTTGCTCTAACGATGTGTTTTCTGGAGGCATAAAAGTTGAAGCTGCAGGCTTGGTTTTGGGCTCTGACACTAAAGTCACTTTAAACCTGGATGAACCACCAGATGTTGGAGTTGAAGATAAAGCTGAGGGTGATGGAATGGGTGAAGATGCTGGAGGCAAAGGGAAAAATGATACTTCACTGGAGATGACACTAGGTAATTCTGGTACTCTTGAAACTTGGAAACGAGACCTAGATGGACTTGGCACAGGGCTGGAATGAGGTGATGGGGTTGGGCTTGGTGTGGGGCTGGGCGAAGGACTCTGGCCAGGACTTGGTGCTGGACTTCGCAAGCGTCCAACACCAAGACCTCTTCTTGGTTCTGTTGTTGAACAATAAGCAAAGAGAAAATGCAATATCGATAAGAATCAACACTTCACATATTGCTCATACTTACAAAGAAATATTAAAAGAGACATCTACTTTCAAAAATAGCATAATTTCCACAAGGATGTAAAGTTTTCACAATTTTTTGAATGGGCTAACAATCAGTTTTCTTAAGAGGCTAGCCATTTTTACCCCATCAAGTAACAAAATGGTCATCATAAAATTACATACATTCGGGGCATTCAAAGAATTAAATGAAAAGGCACATTACATATTGTTATTTGTACTTCTCATAATCACGGAGCATATCTTGATTTTCCTTTCAACTTTGTTATAACAATACTGCTAAATAAAATACTGCTAGGTTAGATTTTAGTTTGAAACTTTCTCTAAAGCTGCAATGCTTGATTTTAAAATAAGAGGAAGACAGGAGTGTACTTTTTCCACAGGTTTATTTATTTATCCACTTATTTATTTCACTACTTTTTCCACAGGTTTATTTATTATTTATTAAAATAGTACACTCCTGTCTTTCTCTTATTTTAATGCGATGGAGTTCCACAAAACTACGCCTTCTTCTGTGGAATTTAACACTAGATTTCTTGAAATCCCTCAATTTATGCACATTTTTCTGGAAAATTCGTATAAACTTCCAAGTCAATCCTTAGTTCTCCACCTCAGTATACTCATGCACTTCCTCAAAATAAAAACAGACCTTAATAAAGTGACTTAAAGTTGAGCAACATTCCCTACCTCCATTCATTTGCAAATACAATAACCACGAGAAGTTTTTAAGTCAATCTTATGAAGCTGAATAAAAGAAACCAATACAAGAAAGAAAAAATTGAAATACAATTAGGTGAAGTCAAAGTGGGAGTATGATATCAAAACATGTGAGGCATTTCTTTAAAGAACACTTCTTTATAATCAACCTGAAATTGAACCACGAGAGTTAGCCAAAAAGTAAGTTTCCTTCTGCTACAGAAAATCAAAACTCTCTTTCAAAATCAAAAAGCCATTTATTCATTATCTTTATTCATTACTTTATTTCCTACATAATTTCCTTGTTTTACAAGACAATTTTTGTATCTTGGAAAAAAAAACATTCTTTACTTTAATGTGACACCATTCTCCTTCCAAAATCCTCACCCAAAAATTCTCTTCTGATTCCAGTTCACCATCAAGAGCATATCATCAATCTCCAAGATGAGAAGAACTGATTATCTGATTTCTCATTCGACTAACTGCAAATAAGATGGAGCAGCTTTCATGGGTCCTTTGATAGCAAATATGGCTCTCACCTATTAAACTTTTGCACATCTACAATGATGCTGTGGAATGATGAGCTGCAAATCTAATACTTTGGAGCATTTTTTTTAAGATCACAGAAGCTGAATTGTTGATCAATGACAGTGATCTCACTGACGACATTAATCACATCAGCATTTCCATTGGTCTAACTGATCATCATTAATGTTTCATCTCCGTTTAAATATCATTGTTTAAAAACACAGAGAGTTTGATTTCTGTAGCACAGAGGACCTGACTTTTTGCATTTCCCTTTCAAATACTACCAATGTTATTCATATTAACTATTAGGGGGGAAGATATTTATCAGCAATAAGTATTAGAAGGACTTCTAATTTCAACCAGCATACTTTTTATAAAGACATATAAGCTAATAATCATCCTTATTAAGTAGTTAACTGCTTTGTACTTGGAAGTATGAAATCTATTCATCATATAAAATGTTTCATTTTAAGTAAGCATGTTTTGTTAAAATAAGGAAGATTTTTACACTAAACTTCCACTTCATAGTTCTCCACTTAGCTCTCAGAAAATGCAAAGCATTTTTCAGCCTCAAAATAAAATCTGCCCTTAATAAAGCATCTTTAAGTTGAAAAATACTCCCATTCTCCATTCATCTGCAAATGCAGAAGCAATAAGTATGAGTAAAAAAAGAAGATTTTAATTAAATTTTATCAAGCAGCATTTAAAATGTTGCACTCAGACAGAACAAATTGAAAGAGTTGCATCAGTAAAGTTAAAAAGGAAATTCAACACAAAAAATTTGAACAACTTCAAAAGAACACCACGTCTTTTATCAGTTTCCATATGAAAATAAATTTAAAAGCTTTTAACCGTTGAAGTGCTCTGTCCTATTTACATATACACTTTCACATGCATGCATGTGAGTGTGTGTGTGTATGTACACATATATGTATATATCATCAATATATAGCATATATATCATCAATATGTAACATTTATATCATCAATATGTAGCATTTACCCAAATATAAGACAAGGATCTCTTATCAAATTTTATTTTCTGCAAAATTTTGTTCACTACAATCGGTTTCAGTGATAAATAATGATCTGATTATGATACACAGCAGAAATTTTACTGTGTTTTATTCAAGAAACCAATGACACATTTAAATAATTTTTAAAATATCAAAAGAGAAAGTCAAGAAGTCAAGGAAAAGTTATTTTATCTTGGGTAGACTGACAGTTTTATGCCACAAAATGGTCTAGATCTTCAGAGAAAGATGAAATTTGCACAGAGACTCTGCAGAGATTCTTAAAAGAAGCTGATAGAATATCAAATGTGAACAGAGATATATTTCTGTAAGACTGGAAATGCTCATGAAATGTATATTGTATTTTCATATTCCAGGGAATACCATCATTAACAAGAAAGGAGCTTAATCAGTTATCGTAAAAACAACTGGAATACTATCTTTGTTTTTATTTTTAAGAGGGAATAATCTTCCAAAAGAGAAGCTGCCAAGCAGGATTGTGCTCAAATGCTATGAAACTGAACTGATGATTTAAGAATTAATGATCTATTGGTTGAATGAAAAGTGGTATGGATGAATTCATTAAGGGTATGGGGTAAGCTAGCAATTTATATCTTGATGATAGTCATGAAGAAGCACAAGAATAGAATCTTCAAGTGACAGAGAACATGATGGAAATGTCCCAATGAAGAATGGACTTTCCTGGGTCCGCACCATCTTGCGCTAGAACACCCTTACCCATCTTCCATCATGGAAATGATCACAATGGACTAGTAGCCATTTACAATCTTTAAATCTGCAACTTGTAACATTTGTTTTTTAACTCAAACTCATTCACATTATCTCTACTATGTATATGATTCTTGTTTAGAAGCAAGAGTACTAATATCAATTTTCTCCAAATAAATACCAGTATCAACTAGATACAAAGCAAATCTTTGAAATAGGTATTGTAGTAAGATATACTATGCAAATATTACACTCATTTTACATTTAAATCATCTATATAGTTATTTAATAAAGAAATTATGATTAAATGAATATTTTACATTTCTAATATTATCTTATTGATTAGTATAATCTTGAATTTTAATGAAAATTGATAAAAGCTCATCTTTTACTAATTTGAAGGGCTGAGACTTTAGTATCATCTTATACTTAGGCATCTTATGTTTGGGTAAATACTGCATACCTTCCCTGCTGTGAATATCCAGAAAGTACATTGAGTATGGAAGAGAATACCTCTAAAATGAATTCTCACAGGTGGGACAAAACTATTTCTACTTTCTATATGTAAAGGCAAGAGTAACCAAAATCATGAATCAACACTGATAACTCAATAGATAATGTGAAGCACTCACCACACAGTCTCTGGTTATTTGCATCACTGCCAATAATATTCACAGCATCACTACGCTGCAGTGTTTCGCATGTGAGAGAAATCTTGCGAGAGCTTGAAGCAGCATTGTGGACAGGTGATACATTTTCACTGGGAGGGTTAACACCTTCCTCCTTACAATCCGTTTCTTCCACACTTGGCAATTTTGTTGCCTCTTTCTTCCTTAGTTCTACTTCCTTCACATTTCGCTCGCAATAGTCACCAATTTCCTTTACTAAAGTATGATACTGCTTTAGACTTTCAGCTCCCCCACTCTAGGAATCAGAAAAAATGAAAATGGTCAATTACAAGGTAAGAAGGCAGTAACACAGCAAAATGAAACGTTAGCCAAAATAAAATACAATTGGAATGAATTGCATGAGGACTGCAAGTTAGTCTAACTAAAAAGAGATTTGTGTACTAGTGTAGATCAGTGGAGATGAGTGAATGTAAAATGATAAACATGCTGCATTCAAGGAGAGAAAGTAGTATGAAAGGGGAAGAAATCTTAAAAATATGAATGTCATGGGTGACCAGAGAAGAAATAAAAATTGATGACTAATGGGATGCTAGGACAATTTGAGCAAATGTACACTCACTGACAAAACAATATGCACCAAATAGGAGCATTTGGAATTCCATGAAAATTATTATGGATGATCATAACATCAATGTAAGTAAATTATTACAATTTCAGAGCAAAATAAACATTTTACTACAGAAAACTGAACACTTAAATTGAGTTGCTAGTACTCCTGTATCTGCCTATAGCTTAGACACAAGATATAATACAGGCAGGCATGGTAGCATACGGTATTCATGTGGTATCCTGCCGCATACCTAACCACATTTACATAAAATGGTTTGCAAGATCTTGTTAACTCCTAGGCTGCTGAAGTTAGCATCCTAGGTCCTGGATATTTTTGATTGATGATAAATCTTGATAACAGGTAGACCACAGAAATGTGGCAATGCTACGGAGTATTCATTTTTTTGCATTAACCTCCTGGAAAAGACCTCTTGGAAACCTTGCTCTGAATGGCAACACATGTGGCTGCAAGATGTCCTGTACATATCCCTGTGCTGTTACTGTCCCATTTATCACACCACTAGGAACCACTACTATGAGCCATTACATATGACTGACTCATATACAACGGCTCCCCAGACCAGCATGTCAGCAGTGGGGGTGGTATGTCATGCCACACCAAATGTAGGATTGAGGTGCTCACAAAAAGGTCTCCAGGAACAAAACAGATGTTATCAGACCACCAAGAGTCATTAAAAACAACCAGGCTGTAGAAGTCCAGGTAGCTTGTTCACCAGAACTCTGCAAATGGAGGCAATCGTAGGAGGGTGTTATATGCAGAACTGATTATGGATGCCATGAGACCAAATTTCCTTCAGCCAAGTGCCTGGAAATTGCTTGGGCAGACACAGTGGCTAGTAACAATATGGCTAGCGGTGCCTAGATGTTGGATCTCCTAGCACTAAAGAGATACCAACAACCTTACCTCCAGGCAGTCAGTTACGGTGGTACCTGGGGGCCTGAGCCCAGTTTCTAGAAAAGTATGTAGAGTAAAGCAGCAAAATAACAAACCCGTCTTTCTGAGTGATTTTTTTGTCGATGAGTATATCTTGAAATATAATGTATTGTGCATTCACTAGTCCCATCATGTCATCACAGTCAGATCAAAACAGCCTATGTGGCAGTTGATTCATTGATATGACTTTCTAGCTTTGTGCATTCCAATTATGATTCCTCTTTCTCAGTTAATGGAGTAACATCTCTTTACTGACCTTGACAAAACATAGGAAAACGGGTAAATTTTTTTCAAGTCCATCCTTCCTTGGGATCTTGCCAAGAAATGTTGAAAGGTCAACAAATTTTCTAGCAACCAGAAACAACAGTTCACTATATTTGAGTAACCTCTGTGAGCCCTTTAATGGACATGGTTGACAGCCTGATCACTTATGGTAAGACTGTTCAACTAACCATGTTACTGTGCAAATCAACTGACTAACAGCTTCAGATGTTAGAATATACAGTTAGGCAGTAAAACAACAAATCCTTCTTTGTGATTTTTTTGTCAATGAGTGTATGTAAAAATATGAAACGTTATGTATTAATTACAGATAAACTACAGAGTTTACTATGGAGTGCAGGAGGAAAGTAGGGCTGCCAACTTTCTTGATCCAGAGATGTACAGAGAAGGCTGGCTTTGAAACCCAGTAGTGCACAACCTCACTAAGACAATGCTTCCCCTACATAGCTGTTAAAAAGCAGATTCAGCTTCAACATTTTGGATGGGACATTTTGTACTATACTGCGTACAGCCTGGATTGGACACCAAGCAATTTTCTCTTGATTCCTCATCTTATTAACTGGTGACAAAACATGGATGCAAGTCGAAACTAAGGCCCAGTTGTCCCAATTGAAACCTACTGAAGAACCAAGACTGAAAAAAGCACGTCAATGTTGGCAATATGAAGGTTCTGCTCATGGTTTTCTTCGATTTCAATGGCGTAGTGCATCATGAGTTCTTGCAACCAGGTTGTACAGTCAATAAGGAATATTACCTGGAAGTTCTATGCTGTTTGCATCAAACAATCCAAAGAAAATGATCGGACCTGTGGTAAAACAATTCGTGGCAATTGCACCACAATAACGCACCAGCTTACACCTCACTGCTTGTTCATGAATTTTTGGTGAAAACCAAAACCAGTATGATGCCTCAACCACCATATTCACTGGAAATGGCCCCCTGCAATTTCTTCCTATTCCCAAAACTGAAAGGATGACGTTTTGGCAACATTGAGGAGATCAAGACAGAATCTCTGAAGTAGCTAAACGCCTGTAACCTTTTTGACTGCCAACAATAAACTAAGCTTTCAAAATTGGCGGGTAACTTTGTGGTATTCCATGACAAATATGGAAGAAATAAAAAGGAACCACTTTTCACAAATGAACCTAGTTCCTAATTTATTTAAAAACAACTATGCAAAATACCACAGAACACAATGATTAAAATACACGACATGTTTCGACGCGTAAGCGTCATCTTCAAGTGAAGAGGCAGCCACAAACAACGTATAGAAACAAGAGAGCAGGTCAGGGGGTGGAGGGGAAACAATAGGGACAGGACAGGGTGAAGGATATAATTCGCGGAAAAGATTAGGTAGACAGGTTCCTCGAACTAGGAGAAGGGCATGGAAGAGAGGCAGTCAGTAAAGGGGAGGAGGAAGGAAACCAACCAACTGTCATGTAACGACTGTAATTCTATATATGTTGGCCAGACTGGAAGGAACTTTAAACTAAGGGCAAAAGAACATGCTAAATGTTTTGAAATCTGTTCACACCAATCCCACTTTGCAAAGCACCTTTTGATCTCAAATCACTCTTCGA
>KZ308979.1:66886-111723 GCA_000376725.2 Ladona fulva
AAAAAGTATTTCTGGGAGAAATCGAGTCCCCGGATATTTCTTTAAAAAAATTACCCGGTTATCCGGGTAGTTCAAAACACGAGTATATTGTATTTCCTATTCACAGCCAGCATAATTATATTTCGGGCCATTCAAGTGACTCTGTTGGACTTCTATAAGTTGTACTTGCTTAAGGAAAAATATCTGGCACTTCACAAACATGCCCTGTTAATGATGCCTCTGTTGGAGAGTACGTACATTTGCAAGCAACTTTTCCCTGTACAAAGCATACCAAAAGAAAAATTAGAACAAACATTTCTGATGAGTATATTAAAAATACTCTTTGCATCTCAAAAACCTCCTACTAACCAGATATAGATGCATTTGTATCGAAAAAACAGACATTATTTAAATTAAAAATTTTGTTCTTTTGTTTGAAAAATAAACATTGCTTTACTATGCTCATTTGTATCTGGGTTACGTTTAGAATAAATATTATATTCTATTTTCTTCTACAATGTGGAAGAATAACTAAGGTTCCTTCCTTCTTCTTGTTTCAGTAATATAAGGGTTGCCTAAATCCATGGCATGGCTCGCGTTCCTGAGAAAATTTGTAATACGGCCCAACGGCACCAAAAAGGTTGGACACCCCTGCCTTAGATGAAAGATTTTTTCTTATACTGTGTAACCCTGAAATGCTGAGATCAGAGTAGCTGCTGAAAGAGAGAAATTTGAGTGCCTCTGTTGTATTAGCTAATATTCAACCTAGTGGCTGGGATTGGTTATTTACAGAAATGAACTGCTTTCTTTGAAATCTTAGAAGTCCTTCTTTCATGAGCCCCATATAACTGGTAGGGTGGTAGATAGAAAAATATCTATGAGATAATAGTCAAAACTATAGAGATGTACAAAACCACACATAACTTTATTTCAACCCAAGAAACTGATGGACTGGGATGGATTCCCTCCAAACAGAGGCTGTCAAATATCTCACACCAATTTATTCCACTCGAAAACAAGACAGTTGATAATATATCATAATAAGAAAGGAAAAGAAGAGACAGCCAAGTAAGAAAGCATAAATGGTAAATAATGAATTTCAATTCTTAAGGCAAAAAAGCTAGTGACAGAAAAAAATTAGCAAGGAAATTAAATAAAAAAGAGGGGCTCCACCTCACACACAGTTTGTTACTCACAGGCAGATATTTCTCCATACATAATAGTATGTCTAATAGTGTTGAGGAGTTAAGATAAACCTATCGATCAGTGTTTGAAGTAATCACTATCATTTCCAAAAAATCAAATTCTTACTAAAGATACATCTAAATATTAAATAAAACCCTCTTAGGAGGAAAAATATTATTCAGCCACACAGAAATATTTTATCCCTGGAAAAATGACGATAAAATAGATATGATGCACTTCCAAAATTTAATTTGACTTTGAATAAAAAAAATTAACTGGAAATAAAGAGAAGCAAAAGTAGCTCTTACTCACCAACACCTTCTTGGGGTTGCTGTCCAAATCAAGACGAACTACTCCAGAGTTGAATTTCATGGACAGGGCCAATGCCATCAACCCACCAATCTGCAGCTGATTGTCTCTCAGGTCAATTCTCTACAAGTCAATAATAAATTAAATTCAAATATTGCCAATGACTAATCTTCAATGCAACTCTAAGAAGTACTCAATACCCAATTACCTTTTGATTCATCTTATATCCTTTGAATCATCTAAACATAGACTGACAAACTTTACTTCCAGTGATTCATCATCTCATCAAAAATATTTTGGTCACAATATTTCAAGGTATCTAAAAGACCAAACACCTGGATTTTTACACATAAAATTGGACTTACTTTGTGAAAAGCTTTTATATTTTCAGAGCCAATTCATGGATCCAACATAGTTTTCACTGAGTACAATTCTTTAGAGAGAAATTTCCTTGCTTTCAAATCCAGATCGAAAGATCTTTCTTTGCTTTCTTGGCATCCTTTCATCAATCACTTTCACAATAAATGTTTGTTAAAACTCTAAATATCTAGTGAATCCACTTCCACATCCTTTAATACATTCAAACAAATACGATTACTTCAGAACTTCTTTCGTCCTATCTGCGCATCCACAACAGTCCAATCTAAGCCTTGACTTTCAGTCAATTAGTATTTTCCTATCTTAGTTTTTAATTCAAGCTATACTATACTCATAATGAGTGTTTCACTCTGAAGTGATGGAAGAAAGACAATCAAGATGGTCATTCCACTAGTAAATGACAAGAAAAGAAGAGATAAGATGGCAACAGAATAGAAAGTTAGACAACAGTATGTATGGGGACTAATTGAAACTAATATACTAAGATATAACATCAAATATTCAACAAAGCAATCATACTCTCTGATAATGCTTCTCCTCCACAGCTCTTGCTGTAAATAAAACTGAGATCACAGTATTTACAATTGGAGAATGAATGATACCCTACTAAGCTCATTTTGACAGAACTAACAAGGGACAAGCTTCAGCAAATTAAGCTTTACAAGCCCAAGAATAAGCAATGCTTTTTATCAAGAAAAGGCAAAGCTCTTGACAAATTATTTTTTGATGATGATTATGATTTTTAGTAGCTATAATCCTCTTCAAGATCAACTTACTAAATAGTGCTAGCAGCATAATTGATGAATACACCTCTTTTATTGAATCCTCATTTTCCATAACTTATTCTAAAACAGATTCATATTAAAGCAGTTTACAAAGGAAACTTTTTATAAAATATTCTAGTCATCCAAATATTGATTACAACTTCAGTTAACCCCAATGAAACATTAAATTGGAGGCAAATCTCTTTCAGAGTAGATTAATATAAAACTGAAATTAAATCAACAATATTCTGCCAAAAATTAAAGAATATACTGTATATACCAGCATATAACAAGCCCTGATTTTTAAGATGCAGCAAGATTTTTAGGACTATATACTTCATCTATCTTAATTAACACCATGGAAAATCTATATCCACTAATAAGGTGCATCCTGATTTTCACTTCTATTAAAGAAAAATTGCATCTTATAGATGGGTGTAAATATCTGAGTGAAATGAAAACAGCATTAATAAATATTGGGTTGCTTTCTAGTAAAATTTTTGCTGCCAAGGAAATATTGATATAATGATTCAGACATAAAGGGTTATAATTAGAAAATCTAAAGTATCAAAAGACTTCTTAGCTAGACAATAATTCATTCAGAGATAAACTTGAATACTGAAAAATTATGTTATCTGAAAATCCAAGAGACTTCAACTACAAAAAATGAGCCTTTCCAAGAGACTTCACATATGCTTCATAAATAATAACATGCAGTACTAACAAGGGCACTTAATCCACTGATAAAGATGTTTATTATAAAAAGTTTAGCACGCAGGTTTGGTTCGATTCAAAAAATAAACCCCAAGTAAACAAGCTCAGATAACATGAAATTTAGGGTGTAATAAACTTTTGTAACCATAGAGATGCAAAGATATTGATGAAAATGGGTCACAGGTATGTAAACAATCTAATGATGGCATTATCTTCCCAACAGTAGACTCATGCTAACAAGCTAAATAGCACAGAACTGATAAAAGATCCTTAAATTTAAATTAGTATAACAATAACAAGCATCATCAAGAAGCTTTTTGACAATCTTAAACATTTAATACCGTTAATTAATATGATATTTCTGCTGAGCATCAAAAGAACTTAATTCATGTGGTGAATTAATCTGCACCGTTGCCATTTAAAACTCAGTGTTCTATGATAATATTCAGGTTCATTTTGCAACACAAAGGAGAAAACTATGTTCAAAATCAACTAACCTTAAGATTTCGGTTGTCTGCTATGCATTCAGCAAGAGCTATTGCTCCTTCACATGATATTTTGTTGGACTGCAAACCAAGTCTTTCCAAAGTACGTGTCTTCTGCAGGGCTTCCTTCATTACAATAAGGCTTTCACTCGTCAGCAAATTGTGTCCAACATTTAATGTGTCCAAAGATTTACTGCGAGCCTGTTCAGAGATTATTCTTTATCAAAGCAGAGAAATTGAATTAAATCTAACAGACAGGTTTAAATATGGAAAAGAAATTTGAGATGTCCCCTAAGAAAATAATAATCTTATTTTATTTCTTGTCAAAAGAATAATAATAATCAGACTTTGGCCCTTAATGTGTTTATTACACGACCATGGTTTGATCAACCCCTCATCTGGTGAGGGGTTGAACCAAAGGTTCTATATTAAGCACATTCTACCATAAAAATTATTACAAATTAAACTTACCACGTTGTTAAAATTGTTAAAAAGTATTTTATTATTAGTAGAAAATTACTACTAAGTTTAGGCTGACTAATTAGATTTTATTCTAGACAGAAGTTGAAATGAGAAAATTTTCATTCATAGTCTCATCTAATTATAATTCCAAAAAGCAATTAAGGTAAATAATATTTAGTGATAATAATAATTTTAAAAATGCTTCAACAGCTAAGGTCATTTCACATGTGAGCACAAGAATCAAGTGAATCTAACTTGGATCCGCACTCACTGAAGTCAAACATGCTACCCACATCGCTATTCAGAGGTAAAGAAAAAGTATTTCTCCATAATGATGATAAACAAAGTGTATTTGCAATGACAGTTCAGAACTGTCTCCATGAATAAGATACAATGAAGATAGAATTCCAAGATATAGGACACTATAAAAAAACACTCACTATAAGTTGTGCAAGTTGGAAAGCACAGCTGTTGGTGAGGTGATTGTTCCATAGAAAGAGAACACTAAGACCACTGCCAGTAACACTGTGATGTGATGCATTGTCAACGCTGCTTACTTCTGATAAACCTTTGATTAAATTACCAAAATACTGATCTGCGGTCTCACTCTGAGCTTGAAAAACTATGCCTTCACAAATATGTTGAACACCTGCATCCTTCAAATTGTTATTGCTGAAAAGAAAAGGATTACCATTTCAAAGATTAAACCAGGGCTACTGTATCACATAGAGAAAATATTAGATAGGAAATTTCTGAAAATGGAATATATTTTGAAACCAAAACAAAATCAAAAACTGCACAACAGCAGAAAATTGTAATTCTCTGATAACAAACATTTGATGACAAAGAAGAATTAAATAATTGATTAAAAGCATTAGAAAACAATTACAACAAAAAAAGGTAACATACACACTAAATCTGCAAATGATTACTGAGAATCAATTCACTTTAAACAAAAATAAGAAAGTATTTCCCAGAGGCTGAAAATCTATTATAACCGGGCCATTGAATTGGGGCTAAGCTAAAATAAAGGATGAGTTCCAAAATTTTCAATTTTGACCTATTACCCATAATCAATTCTTGCCAACTGTTGGCCCAGAGTGGACCAGGCAACTCAGAGTGACAGAAATTATATTTAATAATTTTGTGTCAATGC
Organism: Ladona fulva; assembly: GCA_000376725.2. Lineage (NCBI taxonomy): Eukaryota > Metazoa > Arthropoda > Insecta > Odonata > Libellulidae > Ladona > Ladona fulva. The sequence goes on from KZ308979.1 coordinate 72,319, forward strand.
TTCGAGGAATTAAAAAAATAAAATGTTAAACCTGTTCATTTAAATAACTTCTCATATTTTAACTACTCTCATAAGTTTTACTCAGTAGTTAATAAAATGTTAAACCTGTTCATTTAAATAACTTCTCATATTTTAACTACTCTCATAAGTTTTACTCTGTACCTTAAATATTTTTGCTTCAAAAAGCAACAAAAGGTAACATTCCTTTGATAATAAACTAGATGTTTTTGCTTTAAGTTAAGAAAGCTGTTCAAATCAGTTTTATGTTGGACAACTGCATGAGACCAAAAAGAACCCAAGTTTAATGCTTTCAATGAAGTCTGCAAAACCAGGAATGAAAAGGTTGTATGCCTCAGCTATAGCTTTTGCTTATCTGTTTGATACTAATATAAACTACCAAAAAATGACCAATTTTTCATTTAGAATACCCCATGCTTCACATTTTTTTAAAGATATCACATAACGATAACAATAATAATAATTTATCTAGATATTAAAAAATTAAGGATATAGTCTAATTATAAACATAACAATACTTGAAAAAGGTGTTTGTTTATGAGAGGTTTGGAAGATTAGGCATGCAACTTAAAACCAAGTTTAACTAGTTAACATAATTAAATTCACTTGGTATGGCAGCTTAGTAATAAGAACTCCTGCCAAATCTATGGTGGCAGGTGTTCTTACACCTTAACAGCTGAATACCTCATGGTAACCTAGTCTCTAGTTCCAAGCTTAATATATTTTACTTTTATTTATCCCTGAAGTTTGCTTTTTCATAAAAATTAAGAAAAACTACATATCTTACATTAGATTACAATGGAATTGTTGCATAAAAACAGGATCTTGATTTTATTATTTATATCAACACATTATTCTTGGAATATCCTGAGCCTTGTAGATGATGATGTAAAATGGTACAGCTCAGCATTACTCATCATGTACTCAGAGAGATTAAATTTAGAAAAAACATTCAAAAAGTAACTTACATGAAATAATGACTAAACAGAAGGTTTTAATGAACAATACAGTTCAATTACCTAATGTCAAGAAGTTGTAAAGTTGTATTCACTCGAAGTAGCCCACCAAGATGTGAAGCATCGGCCACAGTTAGATCATTATCAGCAAGATAGAGCTCCTTCAAAGACCTATTCGTCTTCAATGCATTTACTTTGGGATAAAAATAAGAAATTGATTAATATAATCAGCCTTAGGATAATCATGGGATTTTATGCAGGTACATGTCATTGATAAAGACTTCACATTACATAAACTTTATTAATAAAATTAATGAATCAAGGGTAAACCAGCAATCAGCAAAATATTGTACTAATCAGTCCTTTGGTAAATTATCAATTGACTGACAATTAGCTTGAAATACTGTTTAAAATAACCTTAGCAATAGCCTTAATTTTGGTCACATCAATTAAGATTTAGATGCTTTCCAAACTTCATTTAATCCTTTATAATTTTAATTAAAGAACTGCAAACAGCTTAAGCACAATCTACAACATTTCAACTCATTGCATATCAATTACATTGAAAACTCTTCTATAATTCATATATTAGCTGTAGTAGTTCCCCTAGTTCTCTTTTGCAAACTAATAAGATCTAGAAAATTATGCTAAATATTCAAAGATTTTTAAAAGTTAACAAACTTCTAAAACTTTGAAACAACTGGATCAAAGGGTTGTGGAACTATTTCAAATCCATCTCCAATCCAAAATTTTGAATATTAACCCACGAAATCTAATTTAGTTTCCTGTTTCATAGTTATTTTCTATTAAATTCTTACAATTACATCAGATCACAATAGACTTGTTAGAATTGAAATACCATTACCATTACATTAAATACAATTTATAACAAAGGATTGCAAAGTTGCAGCTTTAATTCCTCTACCTTATAGTAATTATTACCTCTCAACGATAATAGTGTTAGCACCACATGCCAATCTAGATTTCCCTCGAGGAGGGAAATTATGTGTCTTAAGAGGGCCATTTTACAATTTCTAAGTTTGCTTTAGTTGGTAAGAGGAAGTTTTCATAATTAAAATAATAGAATAGATTCAAGTGAATGCAGCGGTAGAAGATATTGACACTTGCAATTCAGGCAAGCCTAAACCATCCTTAAGTGGTTGACGTAACTCCATCATTAATTTGGAGAAATAAGATTATAAATAGAAGCCTAAAATTGAAGTCATTAGTTAAATAATTAAACCAATATATTTGGCAATAAACAGGAATATGTGACATTAAAAGTGTAATTAACATTCTGTCCTAAGAAATATTTCATCCATCCAGGACCGTAAATATTTACTTTATTTAATAAACCAAAAATAATCCTTATTGCACAATAGCAAATCAACTTCTTAAAGAAATATTCAGAACCTTTCAGAGACCCACAGAAAAAACAAAGTGAGTATCAAAGCCAAGGTGATGCACAAATATTGGAATACGGAAGAAATGTGGACTTTTCAAGAACAATGATATGTTTTGTTATACAGTACATGCTGTTTTAACTCAATATCGACCATGCAACTTTCCTAAGCATTAGCAGGAGTTGGAGAGTTCTCTCTACTTAGGTAGTCAAGAAATTACTGTCATGAGCATTTCATATTAAAGGCTCTGTTTTGACATCTAAGTGAGGTACATTCACATAAGGGTCAAAATGTGAGACCCGAACATGAAAGCACCCATCATCGATGACACCAAAACAAACGAGCCTTGCTTCAATTTATTTTCTACGACATACTCAACTATAGCATCAAACTTAGGTTTTTGAGGCTATTTCGTGATACATTTAGAGATAATGAATGTCTATTTTAGTAGTTTTGCAGCATTTATAGCAGCCACAGAAAGAATTTCAAAATCACCACAAATATCAATATAAATCAACGAATCAGTACAATTACTGATAAAACATGCAAAGATTGAGTTATTTATGACCAATATTAAAATAAGCTCACCAAGGCTTAAAAGTAATCTGCCTCTCAAGTTGCAGTGTTCGAGATGTAGAATTTGTAGATTCATGCCAATTCGCAAGCCACGGCATAGAGCAGGCATCAGGTGTTCACTCTGTTGGGTGTTTCGAGCAACCAACTTCTCAAGACATCTCGCCTGTCATTATTTTTAGCAGGTACCATAGGTGCAAATTTAAAAACAAAAGGAAACATTAGTTTTTCAAAAAATATCAAACCAAACAGTAGTTGTTCAAGACTTTATTGAAATTATAAATTTCAGCATTAAAATACAACATTATCAAATATTCTCTAAAAATACTATTACAGAAATATGATTCTGAGATCAAACTAGGTTACAAATGTCCAGACAAAAAAGATGTGAAAAAGTAAACCTTGTATATTGGCAATTCATAAGGATGTTATGGGTAAGGGGATTCAAAAATCTAAGAAGTATTATAAAGAGAATGCAAACCTTCTTCAACATTTGTGAACAGGCTTGCGAACCTCGAGGGCCAATTTTATCATTGGATGATATATCGAGTTGTTTAGCAGCTTCATAGTATTCCACCATATCAAAAAGAGCAACTGACGCCTTCACAGATTTTGCAAAAGAAAGAAAGAATTTTGATTTAGCCAAGCTATAAATGAAACAATTCCGATGAATACTAAGGGAACCATTTTCAATAACTGTAACTATAAGTATTGCATGAAAAATTAATGATGTTTAAGTACCTCATCATCAAGTAAAGCACCTTCTAAGTTGATGGTTTGAAACTGAAGCCTCTTCAAAATCTCTTCAAGGGGTTCACAATTGAGGTGACTAATCGGAACCCCTTTCAAGTTCAAAATTTCAGAGCGACCTCTGCTACACAAATCTGGCATTCCTTCTTCATAGCTTTCCCTGCTTTCTGCCCCCAATTCCACCTCCTCCAATCAAGCAAACATGATGTAAACAAATATCTCACCCAATGCTATTTTATAAAAATATATTTCAATTGAAAAACAAAAATCAGGCTGATAGAGAACATTAAGACTGATAAACATTTACATGATTTCAAACAGACACAGCAATGACTGTAGATGAGCTAATTTATTAACAACAACAAACATTTTGAAGTAAGGACTTTATTCCTTATTGATAAACAGATCCTATGAATTGATAATCATGAACACCTCACACCTTTAGCAGCTGCAAAACTCTAGGAAGGGGCTCACTTCCATGGCGGTGACACGAAGACTTGTATTGTGATATCAGCTCCTCCCGAGTTGCATTCTGAGCTAAAAGGGAAAAGGAAGAGGCAGCAGGAATGCTCACACACAAACGAAAAAGATTTTTAATCCAATGCGTCACACACAACATTCACAGTGAACCAAAACGTTGAGGCTCTTAAGACATCATTTTACTCACAAAAATTGCTATGACACCTTAATACATTAACCCACTGGTAACCATATATGTTGAAAAGACAGAATATTCTCAAGTTAAATAATAGTATTTGGAACAGATTGGTATTTCAAATTCATAGTACACAATATCTTATTGTCTCACATTGGTCATGACATAAAATTTCATTTTTGGTGTGCTTGAAGCTACATATGGAATTTCCTCTCAGAAAATCCAATCGGAACTTAACATCAGTTCTTGAGCCTCCATAAACAACTATCAAAATATGCAAGATCAAAATATAACTTGGCTATTCAATAAAGACAGATGCAATTCTTTCAAAAACAGTTAATTCAAAACAAAAGATATCAAATGGCAACATCACAACTTCATCAATTGATAAAAAAGTAATAGCCATCAGCAGAGGATAACTTACAAATTATATTATAAATAATTTACATCTTTATGAGGGAATCTTTGATAAGGCAGAAAACAATAGCATCTCAATTTGGTAAAGTTCTTCCATAAAATAATTCAAGAGTAGTGAAAAAACTATCCAAACAAAGCAAGCCTAAACCATCCTTAAGTGGTTGACGTAACTCCATCATTAATTTGGAGAAATAAGATTATAAATAGAAGCCTAAAATTGAAGTCATTAGTTAAATAATTAAACCAATATATTTGGCAATAAACAGGAATATGTGACATTAAAAGTGNAAAATACAAATATTATAAATTTAATTTGTTAAAATGTCTCCTTAAAATTGTTGGACAAAATTAGAATTAGAAAAATAACAAAATTCTCTAAGAATATGACACATGAATAAAATAAAGGGAATTAAACTTCTTACTGAAACTATACCATAAGAATTCATTTTCATAAGTTCTAATTATGATATACCACCTCTTACGCTTGTAAGTCATTCCATTTTCTTTTATAGCAAATCATCTGATATATAAAGATTTACATATAATTATAACCACACCATTTGCATCACTTACAGAATGTTTGATGGCAGAGAGATAGACAGTGACACATTACTTATTTCTAAAGAGTAAATATGATTAAGCTTCAGAATTTAATGATAAAACATACGTGAAAATATTATGTGAGATGCTATACTCAATCTATACTGAATAAAGTTTAGCAAAACTCCTTTATTAGAATGAAAGCATGGAATTTACTCCACACTAACATAGTTGACATGATATTGATCCTAATTTTTTTACTCATTATTATACATACTGGAATACATCATAAAACCACTTAATTCCCACATTCTTCAGGACAGCTTGGATAATAAACTTTCACACACCTTTAAGCAATGTCCATCGGATCCTATATGCATGTCATTTATACAATGATTAGTGTTAATAATCATTCATCAACACAAAGTATACTAAACCTTCACTTAATTTTGAGCTTATAGTGATATTCTATTTACAGGTAAAAGAGCACCCTCCACCTCCAAAACCAAAGAAGAGACAGCTATGTCAAACCACAGGATTTTCCATCAACGTTATGGAACAGAACCTTGGACACTTCCTTGCAATTATTAAAGGTAATCAATTCTGCACCTGTGATTTAAATTACACATCATCATCAAACCAGCTCACTGAGGTGTAACAACAGTATCATTTGAATCTAACGGTGGAGATATTTTCACAGTCTAAGCACTTATTTAGAGAATTTACAAAGTTTAGAATGCAATTGATGAAGCCCACGTTTGCTTTACTGATGGGTTTGAGACAACTTCTCCTCCTTCATAAGAAACGTGAAAAGATTTCTCTGGTTAATCAAATACAAACCACATCCTCCAACTAAAGCAAAAATGACGTCTTCCAAATTATTCTTTCAAATTCAATAACAGGTAGAGGGACATGAAGGAAAGCAACTTTTTATTGATATCCTTTTCAAAAACTAAAATATGGAGCAAAAACTACCACGGTCAAGGGAGTTTATTGGGAAGTATTCAAAGATAGAAAAAAGTAAGCAGTTACATTTATTAGCACAATAAATTCATGTCATGCATTTACAGAACATGGCTCTCTTACATAAACATTTTAAAGTCCTTAAAATTTTGATATTACAGAGGCACAATAACTATATCTCAAAGTTTATTTCTTAGTTACTATACATATATCAATAATTTGGAGAATAAATCGAATATACAAAAGTTCTCACAATGTGTTCAAGTAATTCGGTCTCTAAGAAATGAAAACACACATGTTAATAGTAATACTGATAAGAGAAACCATTTAAGTGACACATCTAACAAGGTTTTATTTTTCACGGTAATTGTTTTCTCAATATTTTGTCACATCCAGTCACTATGTCAGATTTTAAATTAACAATGAATGACTACAGGCTCGTTAGCATATTATAATCTTTAACTCTTCTTAAAACCCATGATTAAACCGTGAGAGAAGTTGCGTGAAAACATTTTCGTAAACAACAAACAGACAGTTAAGAACACATGGTAAATGTGTAATCGAAAACAGCAGAATTAACTGAAGTCGGCAGCTGATTATATTTTGTAACTTACCATATCTCCATGGGTTAGGAGGTTCTAAATATCCGGTAACTAAATCGGTCTCTTCTTCCGGAAAAGACACTTTCCTAATACTGTTCCGTTCACAGGTAGATTGACGAGATGGACTTGGGGACGCATCGTCCAAGGTCGATGATGATGAGCCAGACGGTGAGCCTGAATGAGTGTTCGACTCTTCACTCATATTTAACCATTTACTAGCATTACTAGATAGTACTATGTACTCTCCAATCAGACTACGGAAGAAAGCCGACTTTGCCCTTCATTGTAAGTATATACCACACTTCACCGTACAGGCAGCCATATTGATCGAAACATCTGTTTGAGTAAATTCTCACTAGAGACCTCTTGCGTGTATAAAACAGACTACCGCTTCGAAACTAAGTCGACCTACGTATTTCTGAAAGATATTGCGTAACGTCAAGCTGAAGATTGGTAGGTTACGAAATTGATTACTGACCGTCGTAACTTACATACGAAAACGTGATGATAATGGTTCTCTAACAATTTGTGATGATTCGCGTACATGTGATTAAGATTCAATGTTACCCGAAACGCTAAGGACATTCGTGACTAAGTAATTCATAAGTGTAGATCCCTACTAAGTCATTATGTTACCTTAATTGTCACTCATGCCAAATAAGGTGAAATCTGTTTTGATCAAAAGACTTGACTTGTACTGGTGATATAGTAGCAATTGTCTTGTCAGATCCAAAAATATGCGAATGGTGTTTGCAGATGTTTCGACCGAGTCATAAAATTGCGAAAGAACTCCCAAGTGATGAAGCTGAATTGCTGCGGCAGAAGTTACTATACAATTCACGAGAGCCTCTCGCTAGACAGCGTTCTGTCTGTAAATTTAGTTGCTAACCATCTTATAATTTATATTATTTTTAACAGTTCCATTTGCAACCATTTGTAAGAATAACAATCGTAAAAAAGTTACTCTTTGTAGCTAAAGGTTATGAAATCAATTGCTGCAGAAAAGTGTCCTTTGTAGTGAAGTATTCCATCAATTTAATCGGTTTCTGGGTCGGGAAAAAGACTTTGATTTCCACATAAGCTCAATTGTCGTACTAATAAAACCATTAAGGTGGTCAAGAAAATTACATCGTTTACGAAGTTGAAATGAAATAACACTAATTTATAGCAAATGTTTAATATTTATTTATTTTACTGAATTGACAATCGAACTTGAGAAGATTATAATTATGAATCAAAAAACTTAATCTTTTTCTGCAATAGCTGTGAGATGTTTATCAACTTCTGATTCACCGAGGATCCTGAAAGAGTAAAATTTTAAATTAAAAAAATATCTTGAGTGGTTATAACTAAATTAACCACGAAGTACATACAATTTAAATGTAAATTTTAAGAATAATTTAAGTAAACAAGAAAGACATCTCTTCCTTAAGAATCAATAGGATATTATTAAATATTGCAGTTAAACACATTTTTAGAATGGGAAAGATGGCTGTAGGTACACCACAACTTCTTATAAAGATGAGTTATTCCATGAAATACAGCAATGTGATAAAAGAAAACAGTGCCTTCCAATTAAATTTCAACAAAAAAGTGAGCATGTTTGAAAGTAAAAATACCTTCTTGTTATCAGCCTAAGACTAAAATATGAACTTCATGGTAAGCTGATTTGCCCATGTCAAAGGTAAAAATGTTTACTTTCATCAATAATTATGATAGTTATCCATCGTTTTAATATAGTCAGATAAAATACAAATATTATAAATTTAATTTGTTAAAATCTAACTAAACCAAATGCTTACAGCGCAATAAATAAAACTTCATAGTTTCTAAACTAAGGTGAAACTTTTACATTAAAGTGACACTTTAATAAATATTTACCAGTAACTCAAATATAATGACATTTAAAAAATGATTCTAAAATGCCACATTATGAGAGGAGAATCTATTAAAAATTAAGACTCGACAAGACTGAGCATTTGAGGTTGCCCCCCAGTAATAACCTTTAGCATAATAGAGCTTTTTACACTAATAAACAACTTCTGATGAAGCATGTTAATGTTATTTCTCAAATGATTGACCTCATTCCAGCGAATGTCTGACTTCACTTAATTCTCATTAGAGCTACACATTTTCTTTTCTTGAAAATAAAAATATTTCAATTTTAACAACAATGTCACTTACCTAAATTTAGGATTATCCTTAGAAACAACACCGACTTCAATCTCAGTTGGTTTGAAATCCACTGAGAGCACAGTAGATAGACAGGTGATGGCCAACTAGAAATTAAAAAAGGAATATTGAATTTTTTTACAATAACTACATTTGAATTGAATGAAACTAGTTTAATAAAATCTTTTAAGTGCTCTTGCCAATCAATCTTCCTAGATTTTCCTGATCTAAGATGTAAAATTTGCAAACTTCTACAGCCACATAATCTTTGGGTAATAATGCAAGGATTATTTGTTGCAATGGCATTGTCACCAGCAAATTGCTTCATTCTCTCCAAACCTTAACACTTACCATTACCCTCTCATAAGCTCATATTGGTCTTTTTAATTCTTCTATTGTCAATAGTCTCTTGTATTATCATCCTCTTAAACGTCCAATTTAGCATCCTCTTATTTGCACCAATGTTCCTAAAACTTTTCTTTTTATTTGGCTATTCATCCCGTCATTTTATTTTCATTACTTTCCAGAGGCAATCTACTCTTCCCTGCAGCTATGTTTCATGGTTCACAGCCATACAGAAGCTCACTCCATACATGTGTTTCCTGAACTATTTCCTAATGTTGAAGCATGTACAGTTCCCGACTGTGCCATTTTCTCACAAATTTCTACTTAATTGCAAATTTTGTATGATTATTATTGCATTTATTGTACTAAATGAGTGAACACGTTTTTCAATCCTTTGATGACAAATTTGCTTGGGTAGTTAGGAAAATTCATAGAAATTGTTTCAATAGTCCTTATGTCAGTGCAATATTTCCCTTTACATCCATCAATGCCCCTTCTGGGCAATGCAGCTCTGGACAGTTTGCAAAGATTATGGTTATTGTATCATACAGTAAAATCAAAAATGATGAAAGTTCATTAAATTAATAATAATAAAAAGAAAAATATCGAGGATATTCACAAAATGATACAACACAAATATAAAAACATTTTCACCTGTCCAGATAAAGGCTTGTAAATGAGTACAAAATAACAATTAAGTAATACTTAAAGGAGTACAGATCTTGTTTCAGAGAGAGTAATTTAATCTCTCAAGTTCTTTTCAGATATGAAGTTTCTCATTCAGTTGGTCACGGTAAAAAGCCTTACCATGAAAGTTGGTTAATCATTCTATAGTTGCTAATATTTATCTTTGAGCATAAATGCCCCAGTACTACAGCTTCTTCTTAATCCAAATTTGCCTTAATTCAAATACTACTTCACTTTACTTCTGCCAAATACCCATGTACCATTTTCCATTTGTATTAATACCACAGACTAGTTCAAACATATCATATATGCTCTCTCCTTCTGCCCTTGTGTCGCAAACTTTTTTGGTCAAAAGTGTCTTAGGCTTGAGCATAATGCCTTTCTCCCCTCAGTGCTGTGCGGTTACAAAGCATTCCCACAAATTGGAGAAATGCAGTACTTGCAATAGAGCATTTCATCTCACCTGCTCCTCTCTCAATGATGAAGATTTGAAACTACTGGGGGATATGCATCAAACCTGGGCTTGAGCAAAGTGCATTACTGGGATTTGCGCCGAGCGTGGTGGTGATACTAACGGGTGCTGAACATCGAGACAACAGTCTATCTGATTGCTTCAAATAGATTTTGCAAGAGTTATTGGATTGTGTTAGAGTGATACAGGATGACCAACTTGAGTTCAAAAATACTATAACAAATGAGCTAAGTGAACTGCGTAAAACTAGGTTGTCCTGGGTGACTCTAATGAGCATACAAAGAAAATTGCTCTAATAAATGATTCCTTTGCCAAGGTCTTTAATAAATACGACAGAATCACTGAAGACAATAAAAACTTCTTAAAGAGAATTTGTATTCTAGAAATGCAATAAAACTTTGTCAAACAGGAGTCATTCAGTGGAAATCCATGGTATTCTGTTCATGTCGAGCGAAGAATTTGAGTCAGTATTAGTATTGGAGTCTGGGTGTCTAACTTGAAAAAAAAAAGATATTAACAATACATATAGACTCTTTATCCACCACAATTCAACTAACAACAGCCCTCCTCTCGTTAGAGTTCACTTTACAAAATTTAACCTTGTTCACAAAATACTTGAGGCTTTTTGAAATAAAAGGAATTTCACTGCAAAAAACATAGATATGAGTGACTCAAATATCTTCCCTATTTATGAAAATGAATCTTTGAGTGCTTAAATTAATAATCTTAATTTCTTTGAGAGCTGAAGATTGAAGATAAGTGGAAAATTTAAATATTTGTGGGTCTGAGGCGGCAAAATATTTGCTAGGAAGGAAGAGACTCTCCCTTCAAACCAAAGAGGATCTCGTGGTCTTGCAATGACAAGAGGCTTCCAGTGATTCTGAATTCCAACATATGGCTAACATGAACCATAAGCAGAGAAGTGAATATTCACTATTTGGCAACTTGGGTTCAACCATTAATATCTCCCATATTAATGCTCAGCCTTTACCCATGCACATTGATGAATTTTGCGATTTTTTTGTAGATAGTGACTATCATGTGATTGTATTCCGGCAGACTTGTTTGTTTTGAATTTGAATCAATTTCAGTGAAAATGCTATTATTTCTGCATAAAAAATATTATTGTAACTGTATGATATTATATTCTATTACATATGTTAACTGGTTTATGTATTCTGTTACATATGTTGTCTGGTGTGTTTTCTGTATACGTAAATCATTATCTAGCATTTTGCTATTCTAGTACAGGTTGTTGATATTGTCCTTCAAATGTGGGTAAGCTGTATCCCATTTGCTTCTCTAAATATTTTTTGTTTTGTTATTTCTTCTTTTGTTATTCTGACTGTCTTTTTCTATTATTGTACTATGTTCCAAAGGACACAGTACTAGGACAACAAATTTATATATCATATATTATTATTGAAGAGCTTAATTATCAGGCTGTTGTTTGTTCTACTCTAATCTACTTTCATGGCTTTTCTAACCCCTTCAACTATATAACTCTAGATCTCTTTTCATATATACAATTATATTATTCTACCACTCATCTCATTACATCAGACTCCTGTTCATACTAATAAAACACTCATAAGAATTGTCTTCAAGATCTTAAATCAATAAAATGTTTAAGAGATGTCAATATCATGGTGTGTGCATGTATGTTTCTGAAATTCAAGAAACCAAGCCCCAAAACATTCAAATTTAGCACATTAAAAGTTGACACAGTGCAGATAATACGTTGCTATGTTTTACTTATCAGTCCCTGATTTGATCCCAGATGAGTCAAACAGCCCCATAAGAGATACACGTAAACTTCAATTCAACAATTGGTTATGGGCTTTAATTCTTTTAGAAAATTAAATTAAAAAGAACAATCCTATGAAATTAAGACAAGCATCTAAAATAAGGGAGATTTAATACATTTTTATGGCTTTTTTTACATTAGCTGCTATGGATTATTGATTTTGTATTTGAATTGAAAGAATTTCCATAAATACACAAAACTTTTATAAACTTTTGCAGTTTTAAACAACTAATGGATGTAGCATAAATCATAATTCACAAGTAAAGGGGAAGAGGTACATAAAGGCATGAATGCACCTAGGAAAATCCCAAGGAAAAACACGAAAAATTGGTAAGAACCATACTAATTGTGACTTCTTCCAAGGAAAGGGACAAAGGTTTTTGCCATTGCGTAGTCTCCTAAAACAACTTGAGATTATGTTCTGACTGGCTAATTGGTTAAAGCATCTGGAAAACTCAAGGAAAACTTAAAAAGATTTACTGAAAATATTTAGAGATGTGCCAAAACAAAAAGTTATCTGCAAAACATCAGAAAGGAAAAAAGAATACATTGAATAAACCAAACCATTAATTATGGTTAGCTAAAGTGGATTTGTTATGCATGATAGCAAGTTTAAATATTATATAATCTGTTAGTAATAAACTGCCGATATTATTGATTTTTTCCTTTAAAATGTCCAATTCCAGATAAAATATACCTTACCAAGCAAATTTTTTTAAACTTGAGAGTATTACAACTTTTTTAAATGTAGCATTCATTAATTTTAGCTTCCTTCCTAACTCACAACGAAAATAACATGTTTTCAATGAGCCAAGTTTTTTTTGGAAACATTTGTATCAAGCAGTTTTTCTTTTACCAATTTGGTGAGATTAGAGGGAAGAAGAGACTTTATACTCTCAATTGTGCCTTAATAAAGACCTTAAAAATATACATAAAATATGCAATAATAATATGCCATATTTCACTCCCTGAAGTATGGAAAATTATAGGAATAAACACAAGTTATGCTAATAATAAAATATTATACGAGTAAGAGAAAACCTTGTCAAAGGAACAACATGGTTCAAATATTTTCTTGTTAAAACCTACACTGATAATAATTTTTGAAATTACCTGTATTGCTTCATCAGTGGAAAATTCCTGCTTTTTCTTCAATTTCTTTTCGAGATAGCTATTAGCTTCTGTTTGCTTGGCACCAACAGCCACAGCACGGTACCCACAGTAATAGCCGGCAGGGTCTGCTTTCAGAACACAAGGGCCTAATTCGTCGTCATAGGCAATGAGAATCATACCTGGGGGAACATAAGGTTAGAAATTAACTTAAGTACACTAAGATTCGGCTGTTCGAATGATCTAAGTTTTAAAAACATGTAAAACGATGTGTTGTTAACAACGGATATTAGGAGCTTTTCTCGAAGTTTAAACAGTTTTGACTGCAATCAGCCGCTCAGCCATCGCAAGATTTGCCCCGAAAATGTTCGCTAATTACTGTATTGTAAACGTTAATGTTCCACTTAGACAAAATAATGAAAGTTGTCAAAAATCTGAGGTAAACGTTCGCTTGATTTGAAATTAAAGATTCCTTGTACTTTGGCAACATGAACATGATTAGACGGTACAAGGATGGCAAAAACCAAACGTTAATAATAATAAAATAAAACTCACTACATCCAAGAGGCCGCATTTCTGCATTCTGGGTGTATACTTGGGATATGTCAGCCACACGACGACAGAGAGCATCGACTGGAATCTCATAGCCGTGCTTATACTTCCAATTAGCTGCCTCATACCGAGCACGCTGAACTTGTGACTTGCTATCAGCTGCAATAAGAGCATGCTTACAAATTAACTATTTACACGCTCGTCAAGCACGTTTACAAGCAGTACACATATTCAGAAGCTACCATTTCCTTAAGTCTATACATTAAGGAAATTCTGTTGCTAACTGTAAAACTTCTTGAGATAAAGCGCTAGTAGGAAGTAAGGAACTATGGAACCTTACTGCTTAGTTAGTAAGTCGTTCTGATAAACAGAGCGGAAGAAAGTCGACAAAAACCTAGTGAAGGGTGATCGACAGGGTTAAGCCAAGAAATAAGATGTATATGCATGCAATGAACGATTTAATACCCATGCCTGCCCAACATAATTCGCTACGAAATTAGGTAACTGTTACAGCAGACTCTTGACTTAAGAAGCCTGAAAAGGAAAGAATGGATGTTTAATTACTACGTTCACCTACCTATCATACCCGTCATTACACAGCCAATTCTTTCGGTGAGCTTGAAAAGATGGGTAACTGTTTTGGCATCCAACAGCTTGTCCTAGAGAAAAGTAATCACAAATTTTGAATTCACTCCATTCATTGCCATCAATTACAAAAATTACAGTAGATTAAGGTAACTTACAGGGACTTTCTTCTGAGTTGCAACCACTGCCGAATCAACGCCTTTCAGCGCTACGGAGGTCAACCCTCCTTGATTAATAGCTTTAAATGCATATTCTGTAACAGTAGACATGACAGATATGTGTAACATTTTTAAATCACATCTTAAATAATTCATTCTGCGTTTCATAATAAATTGCAGCGAATAGTTCATACTGGGGACTTACCGACTTGATAAAGCCTTCCTTCCGGAGAAAATATAGTAATATGCCTATCAAATCCGGCACTACTACCACGGGCCATGTTTTTCTCGATGAATAGCAACTTTGTAGAAGCGACAGATCAACAGATGACATTCGTATTACCCGGAAACTAGCGACAACTACTGCAGTGTAGGGAAATCAAACTGTATTTGACAACTATGGACTGTTTTCCGACGAATGTAAATTTGAATGATTTGAATGCAGGCGTTATAAAAAGATGTTGCTACCATGTTTAATTTTGAAAAGAGTTGAATGTAGTGATCCCCAGATAGGGGTCACATGTAATTTGCTTCTAACATTTTCTCTCATGTTATGGCGTAAATTTTTTTAAAGTTATATTCGTCAGTGTGATTCTTTCCACTTGTGTCTCATTTCTTCTCATACGAATTTCTCACAATCATTGGAGGTCTTTTGCAAAGAACTGAACTTTTAAGTGTAATCCCGGTCGACTTCTTCGTTTGCGTAACGTATCCCAGATTAATGAGCTAGCTCTTGAAAACTGGTATCAGATAAGGATCAAACGATATGTCAATCACATCGCTGAAATAAATCTTTGGATGCAACGATTATGGAATTCAAAGCAACCGGTATATTATAATAATAGCTTAATTAAGCTTAATACGTTTTCCAAATAATGGGCCCAGTTATTACTGACCTGATGTATTCAGTGAAATTGATTGCATGAAGTCGATAATTATTGTCTGAAGGAGTTTCTTGAGAATAAGTACAGTTAGTTAATCCTACATTCCCCAGTTATCAAAGTTTGCCATATACTTTTGTTTTACTCCTTTGTATTATGAAGATTCAAGAATGCTGATGGCGCAAAATCGTCTGAATATAAGAAATAATGTGGAGATGATAGGTAAATATTGCGAAGAGGTCCACCGGACCCCTTCGCAATATTTTCCAGATAATATTTCTCCAACGTGATGTCATTGATCCGTTGACAACCATTGCATAGCTATGTTGAGTAAGAAATAGGAAAAATGCTCTATCCCAGATTTGTGCTACATGTGTTGCTAACTCCCATGCTCTGCATGTTCTACACTACAATTATATATTGATATATATATCACCCAGAATTTTTCTTTCTACCGTTTTCATGGAAAAAAAATCTCAGAAATATATGTACAGTTCCCAGTAGTTAACCATATATTCGTTATTTTCTATCGAATATTCGGTGATCTAAATATAACTATATTTTTATCAGACCACTCCAAAAGTCTACAACAACGTCATTCAAAATGTAGCAACTTATTCTGGGATAATTTGTTTTAAGATCTGATCAACTTTTTCGAGATTTAAAGCGGATCGAGGTAGCACCTTTCTCTGATTATTTTTCTTGCAGAACATCAGCATTTGAGGTATAACCCACTGATGGGAGAATGGGTCTTGGTTTCCCCACACCGCATGAACAGGCCTTGGGCCGGTCAATTGGAATCAGAATCATTTGAAACTCTTCCTGAGTGGGATCCCAAAAATCCATTGTGCCCGGGGGTGAGAAGGTCAAATGGTGAGGTAAGGCAAACAATAATATTGTTGTCTACCTCCTTCAGTATTTAATGTAAAGAATGCTTGATAACTATTGTTCTAATTGCAAAAAAACTGATTAAACGTTATCAACCATGGGTTCATTAGTTTCTAATGTCATTATTAGGATTGCTTGAATACCTAGATAATTCCAAGATATATTAATTATTTTATTGATAATTGTTAGCATTCAAAACGTGTAATGCTTTACTACTGATCAAATCATTCTCACCAATTAGTGTTTGTTGAGAGATTTTGAAATATGTAGGATTTTCTTGAAAATAAATTGAGTCCAGCTGCATGGTTTACTTCAACAAAAGTAAATGTATAACTCGTAAATTGGGAAAAACCTCTATTGTGTGTTGTTATTGCCTGATTTCAAAGCAGAATTTATTTTACAAAATACATAATGTTGATTTCTCAACATAGTAGTAGCATGTAAATTATAATGTTTGTAAAACATAAGGCAGCACTTGAATTTTCTTTTGGTAACTTCACCATAGGTTTGATCTTTGGGGCTACCTGGAGCTTCTTTGTAATTGTTATAATTTCTATTAAAAAAACAGGATTTTTGTAAGGATATAAGTATCATATTCGGTAGTTAATTGAACAATTTGGTATGCATGAAAACGAAGAAGCTCTGCTTGAATACTTCCTTAAGACTACAATTTACGTGGTTATCAAAACTGTGTGGATATCTCTACTGATGGCAGCTGACAAACGATTTTCTAGTGATGAACATAAAAACTTACAGAATGCAGAACCATGGAAATAGCATTCCTATTACTATGGCATTCCACGTAGTAACTGCCTTTGCAGACTGATTTTCTATAGCATCATTTCACCCAATTGTAAATAAGAGACTAATTAGTCTCACTCTCGCCAGTGAATAAAGACTTATTATTATTAATTGTAGGTGAACCCAAACTACGAATCTACATTTGTATTTACTAACGACTTTCCTGCAATGATGGAAGATGTGCCTGAGCCTCCGGAAGGTAATGATGAATTGTTTTGTATGGCACCAGCCAGGGGCACTTGTCGAGTGATGTGTTTACATCCCAAGTTGAACAAATCAATTCCTCTGATGAACTGTGATGAAATAGAAGCTGTGATTGATAGGTAATTATAAAGAAAGGAGTTGATCATTTTTTACTATATTGTCTCTTTGAATTTCGAAGTTTGGGTACATTAAACATGAAATGAAACTGTACTTGAAAGGAATTCAACCAAGTAGAAAGAGATGTTTTACCTTCTATGAGAAACATACATTTCAATGTATCACTGGGGCAAACAATTGCAATCAGTCATACTTATTCCTAGCCACCTTTTAAAATATGAAGGAAGCTGCTCTTTTAGTGTAGATTTGTATTAAAATTACATTTTATTTCCCTTTGTAGCACACAGTGTGAAAATATCTTCAATTTCAGAAACCCTCATTTAAGAATAAGGACCTTAATTTTATCCTCAAAGGGATATGCAAAAATAATGCTATCTCTGTTAATTACTAAATAGAATTTTATGTTATAAATTGATGAGAAGGAGTACTTGAACTTCATCTCCTTTAATGTGAAAGAAATATCTTGTACACTTCCACAGATTTTATTGATGTGACATGTTTTGGTAGCAAGCTAGCATCATCAGGCACAGTTGTTTTCTTCTTCAATTCTTCAATATATACAGAAAAAGGGGACTGTAGTCCCTATTGTGCTCTGCTGCTCTCACCCACAGACTCCTTCCTGTTTTCCTAGTTACTTTCATGTAAAGGCATGTGAGGCCAGGTATATTGGGAAAACTGGAAGGAGTCTACAGGTGAGAGAAGTGGAGCACAATAAGGACTACTGTCTCCAGAGGGGGTCACCTATGTCCAACTTCACAGTACACCTGTTGGAGGAAGAACAAAACGGCTATTTCCAGCTCAAGAGCCTCCATCTTTTCCTGCCAAGTCAATGCTTGGACCTCCTAGAGGAATTAGAAATTATGATCTTATCCAAGAATGGAGTTATAACGAACGAGCGCATTTTTCCCAACCCCTCTCCCCTTCTTTCCCTTCCCAGGGAACTCTTTAAACCCTGACCCTTTGTCTGACCAAAATTCCCCCTCTCCCCTTTTTCTGTATATACTGAAGAATTGCAAAATGACTGTTCCTGATGATGCTAGCAAAACATGTTGCACCAATAAAATCTGTGGAAGTGTACGAGATATTTCTTTTCCATTACTAATGCCTTCCATGAAGTAATGCCTTTGCATATTGACTTTATTTTATTCTCTTTATTTAGATGGATAGAAGAAATGAAGACTTTAGGTGCTCATTATAAATGGGTGCAAATATTTGAAAACAAAGGACAGATGATGGGATGCTCCAACCCTCATCCCCACTGCCAAATATGGGCATCATCTTTTTTTCCCAATGAGCCCAAAATTAAAGATGAGTTTCAGAGGAATTATTTCCTCAAACATGGCCAGGCATTGCTGAGTGATTATCTTGAGAAGGAGTTAAATAAGAAGGTTTGTATATAAATTAAGTACTGTCTTTGAAAAAGATTCTGCTTGAAGTTTTAATGGTGAGAGAAAACTTCTTCTTATCGATGATAAAATTAAATTCTTACTGATTTGCAAGATGCTTTTTACTGCAAGGAAAGAAATAAGAACATGGCTGAATTAATGAATTAGAGGTTTAAAAACACTCCAAGAGCTGGTCAGCCAATGGTTCGTGTCTTTCCCTCCGTGACCAAAACAGGAACTGGCTTTCTTGGTAATACTAATCAATAGCAATGCTATCATCATCAGAGGTCAAAGAATGATAAAACAGTTTCTTATAGACGTTCCCAGTTTAAGTACTTTGCAGCTGGAAAGGGATTACTGTACTTTAATAGTCCCCTGCAGAAGTGATTAGTTAAAGCCAAATCAGAGACTAGATTCACTATTTTCCATTTGTCTTCTTCACTCTGCCTTTTCAGTTGCCTCTCCTTAATTTTTTTTGAGAATTATTGGCAGCATCTGGATTACATGTTAAGTATGAAGTCTGTGGTAGAAAAGATGCTTAAGCAACAAAACTATTGTGTTTTTTCCTTGTTCTGTAGTTTGCTAAGAAAAAATACAAACCTGTAATATTTTTTAGAAAAGTTGAATCATATCTCCTTCATAACCTTGTTAAGGTGCATAAATTGAATGTGGTCAATGGTTCTGCAAAACTAATCTACCATAAATTTTGGAATTCATGTACCATGACTATGAAAAATGATTGCATCAAGACGTATGAGGTTCAATATTTATGTACAAAATAAAGTCTTTCACGAAGTAAACTCATTGCAGATCTAAATTTTATGATACATTCAGGAAAGACTTGTTTGCTCAAATGAAGACTGGGTCTGTTTGGTGCCATTCTGGGCTGTTTGGCCATTTGAAACAATGATTCTTCCACGGAGAAAAGTAACAAGAATGCAGGACTTGGATGCAAGTCAGAAGCGACACCTTGCTTTCATTTTGAGAGTCATCACTACTAAGTACGACAACTTGTTTAAAACGTCCTTTCCTTATTCAATGGGATGGCATGGTAAGTCAATTCTCCTGAGTTGAATTTTCCAATACATAAAAATGGCTTTCTATGAATTTATAACTGATATTATTAACTAAGCGTATCAACAGTGAATTGAAATAAAATACCTCTGGATCATCAACGAATTGAACACTAACATTAACTTGACTTTCATTTTACCCTAGTACATTTTGATAGTAAAATCTCCAAAAATTTCTAAACTTAGTTTGGTGATGTAGTTTTTTGTATCAATTCAAGGCCCACTTTATTTATAATGTTCTTAACCTAATTCCTCAGTTTTTCACCATTTTTTGCTTGTACATAATCCCATCACATTACATTGAAGGATTTCCTTGGGATCTGATCCACATAATAACTGTAGCTACTGTTAGTGCTAGATATCCTTCAACATATCCTATTGCCTTATGGAAAACCATGATTCATCATTCCATACAACAATTTTCTGCTGTCCAGTGTTGATGCTCCTAACAAATTACAAAGCTATATTTGGCATTTGCCTATGTGATTGGTTGATTGCTGGCTGCTGCTACACCATGAAATCTTATTTTCAATTTTTTACTCCAAGATTTTGGAATCTCATCAAATACTCTTTTCATCTTGCCCAAATATACACTCATTGGCAATGATAGTCCACCATGCACAGTGGAACATGCCCATTTCAGATTCTAGCATACAAGGCTATATCTACAAAAGTATGCTTCAAGCCACTTTTTAGCATGTGGCAGGGAGCTCATGCATTATTTCCCTAGTCAATGACTGTTATATATTGTTCATGGAACAAATTCTTGAAATGACTAGTCAGCTATTTCCTTGATTTTCCATACAGTGTGATATTGGCCAAGGTAACAGGCAGGATGCATAAAATCTGCAAGTCTTCCTAGAACATACTTTCTCTGACTTCATGGAGCAAATTGTCTTAATTTAAACAGTTTTTCTTCTTTAGATTCCCATCCTTCATTCTGAAATATCTAAGTAACTTTTACTGATTTGTTGTGACATTTATTAACAAGAACAAACAAGTCCATCATTTTCATCTACGAGTGTATGTATTATGATATATTAGCATGATAATCTTTTATCTCCTTGAAACTACTTTCTTGTTTACTTATTGCTTATTCTGTTGGTTTTTAACTTAAATTTCATTAATCCATTGAGGTAACAAGCTAAGTTATAGGCTTTAATTTAGCCTTGTACTGTAATACACATTTACACGTAGTAAAAAATAAGAATGTGTATTGATGCCTTTAATTTAGTGCATTAAATGTATAAATTACTTAAAATGTTCATGATAGCCAATACCTTCTCTATAGGAGCTCCAACTGGTCCGGAGCAATCAGAAGATGAGCATTGGGTTTTTCATGGAATGTACTTTCCGCCTCTGCTAAGATCCGCAACTGTACGCAAATTTATGGTTGGGTAAGTAAAAATATGAAAAAAAACCAGGAAAGATTGGTTTAATCCAAAACTCTTTCCATTATAAGGCCATGTTACATGTCATCAATGTTAACTATCTTAATGCATTCACAGATATGAAATGTTAGCACAAGCCCAAAGGGACCTGACTCCTGAGCAAGCTGCAAGACTACTTCGAGATCAACCTGAAATTCATTATACTTTGGCTAATTCTAAAGATCACAGCTAATCTTTAGTGTTAGAAAGTTATATTCAGAATTGGTATTAGCTGGCCATTCTTTAGTTTTGGGAGTCATTATTTAAAAATATTGTTATGTCTTGTGTTATTCCCTTAATTGATGTACTTTTGAAGAAAAATAATCTAGTTTCAAGTTGGTCTTATGCTTTCTTTCTGCTGTAAGGCACTGGAGAATCCTACTAAGCTATGAAGAAATGAATAAGTAAAATATATTACATTTTATGCATTAATTTACTTCTTATTTTAGCACAGAACCCCTACCTCCTTTTAATATAAAATTATAGACAACTTAGTTTAAGAGAAAGTAAAACTTGAAATGGATTTTAGATAAACTGAGCATATTGCAGCATGTCCTAAAAACCCAAAGAGCGGCCCAAATTGAAGAAGTTGTCATAACTCACACTTAATTTCAAATCATCTACATCTCATGCTGATGCTCCAAGGAATCAGCAAAATATTCGAGTAAATGGATGAAATTGACAGCACTGTTGGTTGCAACTCATTTTTTTGCTCAGAAAGTGAAAAATTTAGATTTGAGTCCCTGTAATGCTGATTATTTCAATTCCAATCATTCTTTACAGTAAAATAATTATTAAATTTTCATAGCGAAATTCAGCTACAACTTAACAATTAAGCATTTTTAACTTAAAGGAAAGGATATAAGCGTATAAAAATAGGATGACACAAAAACTGAAACTTTATTGTCTATGTAACTAAGAATTTATATTGTTCAAGTGAAATAGAATTTGAATAAAACATTTCTAGATTCAAGAGAAAAATTAAAAGATAATGAATGTTTCCAGCTGCAAAAGAAAGAAATTGGAATTATTAATTAAGAAACTGGACTGACTTACTTCATTTTCTGCTATTCCTCAAAGAGATGTTGCACTAGTACTTGATTTTTATCTTAATGTATGTATCTTCTGGAATTATCATTTGAGCATTTCTAGAATATTTAGGTTTGGGTGCAAAATTTTGGCCCAACATATCAAACTATTTAATTTCGGTTTCAGAATAATCTGATGGAAAGTCAAAATTTCTCCTTTATTACAAAGTGCAAGTAAAATTCCATCTAATTTACTTGCAAGAGTCCAATAGGGTTTTGGAAATACTTAAAAAGTTGAAAGATAAGATCAACTTAAGCTCATACACAGACTGATGAATGACATTGTAATTGAAAGATTAATCTCATTTTGAATTATAAAGGAGATATATTTCTGAGCTGCTGGTACATGTAAATAAGCATAGAAATTCAGAAAACAAATTTAATGCTAAAAGGGAATTGTTCTTAAGAAAGCTTTTGGAGAAGAGATAGATGGCAATTTCATTGCTAGATTTGGTAACTTAAAACTTTCAGCAATTTTTTAAAATATTTCAGTCATTTTTCACTCTAGCATGTTCTGTTATGCACACACACCTATATATTCTCATTGCATAACATGTTTGACTCATGCATGTATCAAAAAAAGGATTGTTAAGTAGTAAAAGTCTTCAAGTCGATATTATCTGTTGCACTCATTCAATGTCTAAACTGATATACTTTTTGCAGAAGGAAATTTAAGCCATTTATATTTTAAAATACTTTTTGGTACAAAATTTACACTATAGTAGTAGCTTCTTATATGTAATAAAATTCCCAGGAAATGAAGAGTGTGACCAGCAGCTTTGAACAAGGGGAAAATCAACCAGAATTCTTTCTGGACATACAATTCAAGTTTGTTTAAAAAGAGCTTTTAAGTAAGAACACAGCAAATACTATTTAAAAAGTACTGGCAGATTAATTATCTACTTTTTTATACTGCATTTCTCCTATAGATTGCAAATTAAATATTATATTTTCTCCAGATAATTAATTACGATGAAACAACTACTCTATAGGTATTAAATGCGAATAATAAATTATAATTACATTTGTATCCTGCTTATCAAATTAAAAAGCGATACTCATTCAGAAAAATTATTTTCCTTAATATGAGGGTTGGCAGACCCTGAACAAGGGCCATGCCAAACAAGGAAACTTAGATATCAGATTGCAGGAAAGTTATCCTTTTCTCTTCAGTGATGCTATTATTTAAGAGGGTTTAGCTGATGAACAACTAAATATCAGCTAAAAGTCAAGTTTAATTAGTAATAGCCGGAAGACATCAGTGATTTTTAAATGTATGTAGAAGGCAAGTGATAAAGGAAGACATGTCCTCCTTTAGCCTGACATCTGAACCCCTAGTCTCAGAAAAATGAGGGGTCCTCTTACATTGTCGAAAATAGGAATAAAATTTTTGAAATATAGTAGGAGCAATTATTTTTTTTACTATCCTTTATATATGCTGTTACAGTTTGTACACACATAGTATACATATTTTTACAAGAAAGCGCTTTTAATGAAAAATAAGACTGTATACACTTAGAACAATTTATTTTGGATTTTTCAGAATGATATTGTTCCCACCACTGTCTCAGATATAAATACAGGATGATGACAGTATAATTTTGGACAAAACAATGGAAGTTTTACTTCATTTAAAACATATATGCAGCATTTAAATAACTTTAAACATCATGAGAGAAATTCAAGACTAATTGAGAAAGAAAATTTTTGCCTTGGAAGACACTAGTTTTGGGTGAAGTGATTATCAGATGTAGTGAAATGGTTGTGATCTTTGGATAAAAAAATCTGCAAATAACAGAGGGGACCTAAAACTTGGATCTCACAATGTTATCACGTCAATAATGTCCAACTGGAATGAATGGACTGAACGTGGAATGCTTTACAAACAAATCCTGATCATTTTGCTCACAGAAACATAAACCCATCCAAAGGAAAAATAAAATCACCAACACCCAGAGGAATTTCATAATTACAGTTACAGTGAGATGAGGCTTCATACCAAAACTGTCAAACTAAATTCCAAGATGTACTACCAGAATAACAACACTAGAATTGCTCTTTGACCACTTACCCAACCACTACTTAGAAAAACATAGAAAGAATACAAGGTATGTACAACAATTACCAATAAAGACTTCCTTTATTGTTAACTTAAAATAGAAATAAGATTCACTTGAAAATGTTTGCCTTGTAAAAACGTAGCTCCTCAATACTCCTAAGAATATCACCTGTAGCACGATGATCACCTATTTTCTTGGGTGCAGATTCATATATTTTAGGATACCAGTCTCTGAAAAGGAAAATCATTTCACCAAAAGTGATACCAAAAAGATAAAGCATTAAATCATTAGCCCTATCATTCTTACTTATATAACTTTTAATCAATGGTTATTTACAAAATCAAAATTCAACAAAAAGTTTTTGGGAAATCATTTACAGAGAAAGATCAAGCAAGTTTTTTCACCTATGATTTTAAGACAAACCACTTGATAATAGCTCATGATATAAATTTGAGTAGTTTTTAAAAACTCATGATTAAGAGAGTTCAAGGATTTTTTTATACTTATAGAAGAAAAAAAATAGATAGGAAAATTTTCTACTTGAGCCTATGGAAGAGTTCCATAATTGGTTATTATTCAACAACTTTAAGGCTAATACCTAACCCCTTAGTAGGAAATTTAAAAAAGTTGCTTTTACTTTAGCAGAGGAAAGCCATGTCAAAAGAGAGAAGAAAGTAAAGAATAAAAAACCAGTTGGCTCAAATTCAGCAATACTAGCAAATAAATGAGATATCTTTGGTACTTAGGTGACAAACTTAAAATTTCTTACCTGCATAGCTCTTTTAGAGTTGAAACATCAAGAATTCTGTAATGTAAATAATCATCTACTTTGGGTAAATACTTCCCTAAGAAAATTTTGTCCATGAAAACCGTATTTCCAGCAATAATTCCAGCTTTGTAAGGAATGTGACTGCTGAGAAAATCATACAGCAATTTCTCAGCATCAGATTCCCTTACTTTACTTTTCCGACTTTCTTCCACTAAGCCTGTCTGGTGGAAAAATATCGATAAATCAACTATTCCCAGGATTACAGAAAAATTTCAAAAACATGTGAAAACCACCTTTATGAAAATCAATACTCATCAGAAAGGCTATATTAATAACAAGAATAATAAATCAAGAATATACAATCAAGATCCTATTTTTGTTCAGTATAAACATTAACATCCACCTTAATAAATTAAAAGATTGATTTTCAACTAAATTCTCAGACACATATCATATCTTTCCTGCATCTTCCATCACTTAAACTTTAAAACACAACAGCAACATTATCTAATGCAGCTGGTCATACCGAAAACTTACCGCCTCTGATGCAACTTTCATAACAGGCACTGAGTTTCAAGTGATTGAGATGTGAGAGAGAAGATGGAGACATTATGAAACAGATGGAGAAGATAGTCTGCAACTCCACTTGCAGTGCTTGAATCGATTTTTGGGTGTTATAACTATTTGAAACATTTAATGCTATCGATTGTTAGGTGGCCTTAACATGGCAGAATAGTATTATAACAAAATATTGGTCAGAATGCATGAATCTGGTGGTTTAAAAGTGGTTTCTAGAATTCAGCGGTTCTTTGAAGAATTTAGGTTTCAGCAATGATTGGAATAGCATTTTGAAAGAATCCTCACTCTCCAAAACAGGAGCATACCTCCATGTTAGCTTATGCTCAAGACTGTAGGGAAAGAGAGAAAAATTTTCCCGCTACGATCAACTGTCAGATTTCAAGTAAACAGACCTGTACTTTCCCTTACACTGATATGCCATTATAATGTGAAATGGTACGCAACATACAAAACCTGCTTAATGAATGAACCTGAATCCATCTATATCTAAATCTAATAATCAAGGAAAAGGGCTTTTACGTACTTGGTACGATAAGACATGCACCTAGGAAAATTCCCAAGAAGAAACGGACATGAAAAAAGTCTGACAGAACTGGGACATGAACCCAGGTCTCCCAATTGCCAGTTGGTTGCTCTATCCATTGAGCTATTCCACCAGAACATTTCTCCATGCTGTTTGGGAGACTTCTATCACTCACAGCCATGGCCTCACAGAGGCACCGACCATACAAAGTGATGGAAGGAGAACCCCTTAAAGGATAACAAACGAGGAAGATGGTTTAGGTGACTTGGCACAATAAGGCGTGCACCTAGGAAAATTCCAAAGGAGAAATGGACTTGAAAAAAGTCTGTGCAAATTAAAATTGATGTGAAAAGTCATAACTTTGTGGAAAGCCATATGAATAAGCAAGAAAACTTTCTATCTTCCACAAGATTTATTTGGACGACCGGTTTCACTTCCGTGGAAGAATCATCAGAAAGTACAACGGGGGTCTATTATTACAGTGACACCCTTCACTTTGAAATCACAATTACCTTTCCTTTCTTTGGTGTCATAAACGTGCTTCCTTCAGAGGATTCCTTTAATTTGATGCTTTCACAAACTCTTATGTTAGTTAAACATTTTACTATCAAATTTATCTCCTTTAAAATGTTCTAAAATTCACACAAAACTATAGACTTAATGAGGTATTGTCAAATACCACTCATTGAATTTTGATGGCTATTCTCATCACAGTGGCTTCTACTGAAAATATTTTTCCCAAACTAAATTTAATAAAATCTGTTTTCCAATGCTTCAATAAAACCTTTCAATTATATAACTGAAACTGATATTTGTCAATCTTTAGAATACTGTGAAACAGTGTCAGAAATTGAAAAATAATGCAAAGTTGTCCATTTAAACTGATAGTTTTATTTACTTTATACAAATGTAATCTTCCAAGAATATCAACTTTTAATACATTTTGAATGCTTACAAAATTACCTTTACTATTTATATTTTGATTTCAATTGCAAAAAATTACAAATACGCTAACTTGTAGAAAAACATTTTGTCAGCAATCTGTAAAATACTTTCACCAAAGGGCCAGTAGCAGATTTATAATTAGGCATTTGCCGAGAGCTTTGTTCAATGGAGATTTTGCTGAGGAACTATCAATAACATTTCATTCTTTCAAAAAAAAAAGGCCCACAGCATTCACGTGCTGCTTTACAAGGGAGGTTGACACACGTTTGGGGCCTCCCATCCTTATGAAGGGGCCCTTTCTTATGTTTGAGGTTTACAATATGATCTTAGCTTGCCTCTCTGGCATTCTTACAATTCTCTTGCTGACCTTTATTGCTTTCTTATAAACATCAACTTAATCAGAGCCTATGAATGGTCTTTAAAATTATCGTATGCCTAAGAAAGGGAAGGATTGCCTCTCTAGCACCCAATCAACACTCAGCTTAAAAAACCTTAGTTGAAGTGGCATCCTTGATAGTGAGTGATCAATGCCAAGTGATGAATGAATGGAGTTGATCCTTCATCTTGCACACATTGAGGTTCCTTGTTTGGGCGTATTCCCAATATTATGAGGTGCCCAGACTTATAAATAAAAATTTATCCCGAGATCGTTTAGTCTAAGGCTTATCAATTTCTCAGAATGAAATCAAAGAAGCATGAGAAAGTCATATATACATCCATACTATACATCCAACCTGTTATCATAATAAACATTATGCTTTGCCTTGGGAAACATACTCCCCATATCTGAAGTACTCGTATGTTGGTAAGTATGTTCAATAATTTTCTTCAAGTGATTTTTATCAATATAAATGGTTGATGAGAAAGTGCTTTATTATTTAGGATCTAATTTGTATATTTCTTCATACTTTGCTAATTTCATAACTTTTAGAATTTTTACCTGACATAAACAGAACTTAGAAGAATCATTATTACTCATGCAAATAGCTAATATTTTAGCATGTTAATGCACTTATTAAAGTGGTCAGACCCCAACCATGTGTAACAATTAGTTAACAAAATGTCAACTAAAGAAGGAAAACATGATAAAGGAAAATCAAATTATTAATCTGCTCTACAAGTTATAAATTAAATTGGCAAATTGTATATATTTTATCATAAAATTTAGTTGTTTTGTACAAAATACATTAACTATAATTATGTTTCTTATGCAAGAGTTTGTTCTGCAGACATGAAGATCATATATACAGTTAATTACTAATTCTTTTCAATCTTGCAATGATATAAATTTTTATATCAGGGAGTAATTAAGGTAATAAAAGTACCTTTTACCCGATGCCTCTGTAAGAGAGAATTGTGTGGGAGATATAGGCCAAAATAAGGCAATCTGACTCTCGTTCCTTTCTAATGCTAATATAGAGACAATGGACTGTAACTAGTGTTTATGATAATAAAAATGACACAAAATGTTCAGAGCGTTTTGGAGCATTCCAAGAGCCAATCGAATGCAGACAAAACAGTAGACTCCATGCCAGTTATGCAGGTTGCGTCAGGTGTTGTTTTGTTTTTTGTACATCCAATGTATGTCTAATTCTAATAAACAGTGAAACTCCACTTTGTCCTTTCAAAATGTAACCCACAACTAACAAGTTCATTAATTTGCACAAAAAAGCAAGAAAAGTCCCAAGACCAGGCCTTTACAGCATATGAACCTTTGGCCCTCTAGGGCTAACATTGCTGCTTGAAATGGGTTTATTTTAATCATACTTATTTAAAAATGTTGATAAACAGAGTTAAAGTCAGAATTCAAAAATAGGATCTTCGGAAGAAACCTTGAGAATATGAACTTCTCATTTTACCTCATCAACAGTACGAAAAAATCCACTCTTCTCACAATGAATGCACTCTTTCCTCCATAAACCAAGATCATCTTCTTTATCAGAAATTTCTCATTAACTCAAAATAAAACAAAGGTAGAAAATGAAGATATCATTAAGATACTTTAAGAGTTTCATTGGAGGAGTAATTTTTCCCAAGGAAAATTATGATTCGCATCAAAAAATTTAACAAAAATAACTAACTTCCTCAGCAATATTGGGTGGAATTCTATACTATCAATGTAGATATAGGTAAATGTTAATCACTTGTGCTATTCTACAGAATATATTTCACTGATCACAGAATTCCTGCATCTTCCCACCACCACCACTAACATCAACTTGCCATTTTTCATTCCCTTATTCACAGACTAGTAACCATCCCCAAATCCCACAATGGTTATCATAACAAACTAATCATCATCCACACAATAACGACAACAATAGCTACTCCTAAGCACTCATTAACAAATAATCAAAACACAAAGAGAGATACCTTGCTCTCCATTCTATTTTCTCTGTCTCCCAATACATCAGTTTATAAAATTTAACTTATCTAAATAATCCAATTTATACAAATAGTGATATTTTTCCTAAGTGAGATTTCTATGTTGCATTCAGCAAAAACAAGAAATTGAAATAGTTATTATGCAACAGGAAGGACATAACCTTATTTAAGTCCAGAATTTTTAGAATTTACTGCAATGATTCCAACAACATCTACATCAAACAAAGTCATTAATATGTAAGGAGCATCATAAGGATTTCCTCAACACAGCCACCTCAAGATCCCACTTTGCCCATCATCTAAATGAAAACATTCATACTTCAGAATTTACTCCTCCTATCCTTCATTCTTCCCAAAAAGGCTTCAACTTATATACCACAGAGAAATTCCATATTCTTCATCACCTACATTATTCAATTTTCTATCAAATGAATATCCCTTAGCTGAAAACTTATCTCTTAACCTGCCTCATTACCTCCTCCACTCTTCCTCATGCCCTCCCTCTTATTTGTTACATCTCTTCTTCTCTCCTCCCTTTTCGCTTCCATTTACCCTCTTTCCTTTTTCAATTCCAGTGCCTGAAGATGAACTGTTTGTACGAATTTATTTGCTAACCATATATGTTCTCTGGAATTGTACAAAGGCCTTATTACTTTATTTATTACGTCATAGACATTTAACAAAAATTAGTCTCCACTTTATCTATAATCACACAAGAATTTTCAAAAAATCATTTGACTTTATAGATATTTCACTTAAATTATAAATTCCACTCTCAAATCTTGAGTAGAGCAGAAAATGCCAAATTGGTCGCATACAGCCCTTTTACTTCACTTCAGCCATCTCTGTAATTATACCAATTATACTAATGGAAAGATATTCTAAAAACAACAAATGAGGTAGATGTCTTAATTATAATAAACACATGATTTAAGAATAACATGTAGATTAAGAAATAAAAGTATTACTTTTTCTAAACAAGTTTTCACAGCCAATTTAGTCATCATATGGCACTAAAAGAATATTTGTATAAAAGTTATATTTATCACTTCATTTATAATGGAATTCCACCAAATCTCGCTAAAGAAGATTAATTTTAAAAGAAGATCTTTAAGGAAAACCAACTGCAGAGATATACATAAATAAATAACCATCCGAGCTAAGTACTTCGTAATGGGAGGTGGTGAAGGGTATAAACGAGTGGGGCAATTGATCGACAAAGACAAAATCTCACATTCCAAACAATTAAAAAGCTTTCATACTCAACATAAATAAATGTAAACATGGTAAACCAATGTCCACACTGGGGAAATGCAATTTTAAAAAATGAAAAGAACCTGCTCGGTAAAATTTAATCAAAAAATGTACATATCGTATTGGCAATAGTAAAATATTAATAGAACATATGCATATCCTTACTAATAGGTTATACATTAATTTATTACTTTACACCATTACGATGATGATACAATGTAAAGAATGATCATAACCACAGTTAATAAAAAATAATAGCATATTATACCTTATTATGTTGTGTGGTACACCATTCGTCCATAGAGTTGAGTACATGTTCTGGTTGGTGAATTACCAACTGAGGTCCTGGTAAAAGCTGATTTATCTCTGCATCACTTAAATAACATGATATCTCTAAAATTCTATCTTTCTCTGCATCTAAACCGGTCATCTAAAGACAAAAAGAAACTTTATCCTTGAGTTAAATAGACGATGTGTTTGTTGATACGTGTTCAGGTCCACGTTACCTAATTTTGATCAAGTTCTGCAGCCTAAAATGACATGAAAACACTAACCTCCATATCCACCCAGACATACTTATATACTGATCTGATTAAGTCCATAACTTTCCGCTTCTGCATGGAATAATTTCGATGAAAAAAGTTCCAAAGCAATGGCGAATTACTAAAATTGATCTTCATAATTTGAGCTTACAAAACTAGCAGATTAATATCATTCTAATAAGTACTTCAAGAAAAATTAACATCCAGGATAAATCTGCGATATAAATTGCTTACGCAAACACAGATTCCTCACGAGTGAATGAGATTCGGCATAGAATGCATTTTCATCTCTCATGAAAAATAAACGCTTCCGCAAGCCCAAGAACTTGTTGAAACGTATTCGATAACATTGTTTCTCACTTCATATTACAAGACTTCACAATATTTCATGGCTATTACCACACGATGAAGAGGTTATATCATTGCACAGCTTTAAATGGTTTTAAAACGAGTTGAGCGGTTTAACCTTGCTGGCAAGGATTTCGATACTAAATTGATTCGAATTACGAGGCAGAGGCTTTCGATAGTCCTAAAATAATTTGAGCGCATTATTCAGTTGACTCGATAAGTGAACTTTGTCCCAAAGTCCGAATGAAGAAGTTGACCGTTTTCTTCATTGAATGAAAATTTCTTGTACTTCAATGACAAAACTCGATAAATTTCAAACTTTACAAATTAAGTCCTCTCAATCCCTAGATGATATGTTTTCATTGTACATACATATATTATTCTGTCAATGAAATGTTAGATTTTTTCTTAAAAGAGGTGTTCCGCAATATTAAGAATATTAGTAACATAGCTTGATGTTGAAGTGAGAAAATTAAGCGATTTAGCAAATATTTTCTTTTACAAAAAATTAACTAATTTAAGAGATGTCTAGTTCATTTCTCTACTGGTATTCCAAATACTGCTTGTCATTTTCCTTTTGGAGATGAATGGGCAGTTACGTAATTTAAAAAGAAATAAAAGCGAGAGAAATATACATGGTTATATGTTACTATTTAAGTTATCTATTATTCAAGGAATAGAGCATAGAATGTGTTAAAATTTTGCTTGTTACTGAATTTTTTCAGCCTACACATCTTTTTTCTTTCAAATTGTAATAGATTTTAGGGTCTGGGGTAAGGAAGCGATAGTCAGGTACAATGGTTGTGCTTCACCTGCTGCATGATGACCCCTGGACTATAGAGGGACTTCAGTTACTTGAAATTACCTCCGATGTCTACTTCAAAATAACCACAATTATTTATTGAAAATTGGGCATACCCAATTTACAATAACTCATGGCAATGATATACACATAATGGTGACTATTAGACTATTATATTTAGAACGAAAAAAAGAAATACAATTGAACAGAAACACTTAGATAAAATAAAAGAAGATATAAAGGATTCAAATAGAAAGAAACTAATTAACTGTCAAGACCTTCACTAAACTATAACATGGACATATTTTGTCTCACTTTCCTTTTGATTATATTCTTAGATGTCAACAATATCTGAGAGCATTTACATTTGTACACATTCCTTGTAAAGGTGAATTATACAAATAATTTGTTCTTTGGTAATCTACAGCAAATATCTCTGTAGAACAGGTGTTCAAAGAGAGGATGTTTTCATTTAAATATTTCTTATATGTTTAAGATTCTTACTCCAGTACACTTCATTGTCTTCAGATAATAAATCAGGGAGAATTATCGAACATTAATTAGCAAGAGTTGCATTGAAAGACACTGTTTTGAGGAATTATATTACTGAATAGTTGTTTTCTTTTCTGCTTCATTAGAAGCTGTTACATTAAGTGATGCTTATGTCTGTGGAATTCATTTATTAACCCTTCAAATTTTAATTGCATTTTTCATACTGACCTGTTTTGCTATTTAATTATATGCTAATGCTTAATGTTCTTTTTCATTTTCATGAAAATTTATTTACAGTTGTTATGTCTGCGTAATAATGTGTCTGCACTATTATTGTTTTCGTTTCAGATCTAATTTAACTTGCCTGATCCTTAAAATTTATATAACTACCAGTTTGTAGTGTAGGTTTTTTACACCCCCTTCTTGTGGGTGCTTTCCTGCACTATGTATTCTTTTCCTAAGTGAAAAACTTAGGTTTCTAGCCCACCAAGTAGTTTTCTTCTGAGCAGTTTTTCAAGCTCTCTCTTTCAAATGATAAAGGGTTAGATGTAAGAGGAGGCTCATATATATATTAGCTACTCATACACTCGTCTAAGAATTCTTTTGTGAGATGTTTTGAGAAGAGTTATTTCGAGATTTCTTTTTATGTTTTCTAACATAATGTTCAATTTTGTTTTACTTCCAGTTTTTTGAAGAAGTGAAATTTTGTTTTCCTCTTCCTTACAATAAAATGTTACACTTGTAAAAAGATGCATTTGACTCGAATGGACATATGCCTCCAGACTATTTTAGATTTGACAATATTTTCAATGGATGGAATGTTAATAGATTTATCTGATGAATAGTAGTAGTAGTAGTAGGTAGGTAGTTTTGGAAGATTTTTCGGATGTGGAGAGTAAATTTAAAAAAACAATAGAATACAGCATATAAATAAATAAATTGAAATTACTCCATTACCATTAATTATATATTTTTTCTTTTTGGATTTCAATCTTTAACTTATAAGATGATTGTCTTCAATATTTGATAAAGAATATTAGGATATTTCAAGCAAAAAGTTAAGAATTAACTTTGGATGACACAGGGAAATCAGCATAGATTATAATGATTTGACTAAAAATAGCTTTGACACACCTAAATTATGGAAATAATGACAAAGAGTGGGACAGCTGTCTTAAAGGTATTGACAACTTGGAAATTTTAAGGAAGGGAATTAAATGACATAAAAATGAACTTTACTGTGTTTATTAACATTTAAATTACAATTATAGTGTTAAAATGCCCAATGTGGTGGAAATGGCGTGCATTCATCATGGACAACTAGACAACCAATCCTTCAATGGGAAAAATTAACAGTATGTGCATTAAAACAGCATTTATAAGGTATGCATCTGCTGCTCTTACACTCAAATATATAATTTAAATATCCCCATATTCAGATGCGCAAACACACGAATCATGGCGCATTTCTCATCGGGCAGTCATTGTGCACACTCAACAATGTACTACAGGCACTCATTCTTTGACCTTTCACACACAATACTTAAATCACAGACTATAGCAATTGCGAGTTCTCTCGCTCTGACATATGTCCTTTCCACTTTCCAGCAAAACACTCAGCCAATGCGCAGTAAGGCACAGTGATGAAGCTGCCACATACGGGTGGTAGCAGTACAGAGTTGGCATCAACACATGAGGAAAGCAGCTATTGACTACCGCTGTCACACTAAAGCTCTGTTAACAGGAAAACTTTCCCAAATAGTTTTTGCATTTAACTTCCTCATATTAACAACAGGAGTGTAATTATTTCCAGTTTAGGCTAACTTTCATTTGCTATGATCAACCTTTAGACTAATTCCCCATTGGCCAAGCCTAAAATGTTACCATTAATTTACAGTAATAATGGACAATTTGAAGCAAAAGATTTCCCTTTGAACAAAGAATTAATAATCCAAGAAACTGATAAATTCTTACTTTTTCACCTACGGTGAGAAATAATAGTTAATTTCCACATTTATTTGAAAAAAGAAAGAAATTATGGAAGAATTCTAGAATAGGATTTCAATGAACTTCGTACAAGCAAATTTTAAACATTTCTCAGATAAAAATAAAAAGCTATGTGGTATTATCAAAGCAAATGAGATTTCAAGGACAGAGTAAAATATATCTTAGGGAAAATATACAAGTGAAATATAATTTTAAATTTAATGGTGCAAAGGAATGGAGTTAGTGTTCTGCAAAGTAGACAGCTATGCTATGACACATGTATTAATTGAGATGGAAGCCCTTTTCACGGGTTGCAGCCAGCAGTCTCTCACGAAGAATATCTTCTGTAGGGTAGTCAGGGAGCTTCAAGTAGTGGACACAGGTATTCACAGATGGATACGATCCCTCACCTGCATCCACTTTGCGAACCACTGTCAGTCTAGGGTAAAGGTTAGCCAATCCTCCAGGAGGAAGTGACGAACAGCCAGTGGTAAATTGCAGGAAAGCTTTGCGTTCCTCTGATGACATTTTTACCAGGACTGACACAAATCGCTGAAAGCCTGGACTGAATAGTGAGACAAAGCATTAGTATAAATATATATTAACAGAAACAAAGATATCAATATGAGGATACCATTATCAGGGGATTTGATACCTATATTTATAACAGGTAAAGAAGCTTGCATACTGCATTTCCACTAAATATTAAAAAATTTCCTCTTATAGAGACATGCAACACGCTTTTTGGTTATTTAAATTAATATCACAACTTATTGCATAATTATTATCAACTAAAAAATACCTTGGGTTTTAAGTCAAAATCATTTTAGGAAGTATCTAAAAATTAATTTAGTTTCCTATAGATTTCAAACAGGGAAAAACTTGATGCATCCAAGAGTTGAACCAATATCATTTTGAATGGATTCATCGTTGAATATTAAACGTAGCAATATTGATAGCATTCTATTGATGTGCCAAGTTATGATCATATACTTTTAATGTGTAGACTTTATAGATTACATATAATTTGATATTCTATAAGCGACTATCAGTAAGTAGTGGGGTGTGCAAACAGCAGGTGATCAACATATTTCTTTCATTCATTATCAACCTAGATTCTGTGAGGAAAAAGTTTAACCAACTGCATTCCTCTTATTTGACAATAATCGTTGGAACAAATGAAGTAGTAGGAAGATTACACCACCTTACATTATACCTACTGTGTCTACTGAAGACAAAGCAGACATTCAATGTCTATTGTTTGAAACCATTTTTTGGATGTTTGCAATTGCAAGTAACTGAGTTTTGAAAGTGGTAGTTATGCAACCTCCAAAAAGCTTCAGAAAGTTTTCAAAATGCTTCATTTCATTAAATAATTATTATGGGTATTAAATTCACTATCTCTACTTAATAAATGACTGTTGGGGATCACATTTCAAGGGTTATTAAGGGATGACTAATTAAAATTAAAAAAGATAGCTTAAGAAATGCTCACAACCTTAAGAAAGAGCCAATAACCTGTATTCAACAAGAGCGTTGTGCTACACACTTTAAACATAAAATGAAACCACCCACTTTTACCATTTAAAACAACTCAGAAATCACATATCAGGGGAAAGTGCAACTGATAGGAAATTATACACTCTTACTAATGAAAGTGTGAGTTGTTATCCTACACGTTTTAACAGGATTATAGAATTTTCAACAGTTTTCGGTGCACTTGCAGAAAGACTTATTGGAGAGAACACACAAAATACCAAGAAGAGAACAACTATTTGGCCTGGTTCCGAAACACCCTGATTTCGGCAAAAAATTAGAGAAATCGCCGCCTACATAACTGCAGATGTTTAATATGAAGGTTAATCCGCTGTAATTAAAATAATGGAAGAATTAGACATAGAAATGGGGCAGCAATTCAAGATTAACACCGACATTTATGACCGCGAGAGGTTGGCGAGGCAGGAGTGCTGGAGCTTGAGCAGTGCGATGGAGGCTCGAATAATTCGCAAAGAGAAATAATGGAGATAAATGACTGCTATAAAGACGCAAAAACACACTAGGTATATTAGGTAAGCAGTTAACAATCGTAAGTTTATCATTTATGGAAGATATTCATAACAAAAACTTTAAATTCGTTTTTCTCAAAACAGTGTTTTTGAAATTGGTGTGCAATAACTCAAATCTATTTCAACTATTAAGATTTCCTTTTGCATGCCTTTTGAGCATTATATTACCTATTAGGTGAACCTCAGATATTGATGAAGTTATTAATTTAAATAATTATTACTGTTAAAAGCGAATGAAATTTTTTAATCAAAATCAAATTTTCACTTTAAAGAGCTGGCATTTTCATGATTTTAAAAAATTGTTTAGTTTTAGACGTTCATTGAATAGATAATTTTATATTCTATAAGAAAAAAATTTGTTTTCCAAATTTGAACGGATATTGTAGATGCACACCAATTGGCAACGCATGCGCGAACGCTCTGTAGATATCCTATCATATATACGATAAATTTTGTTAATCTTCAATGAAAAAATGTTTTATGCACTCTCAAAGGTACAATATAGGTATGTACATATTATGTACATACATATATGTACATACATATTTCACTGTTTTTCTAAAAGAAATTTCCAAAAAACTCTTAAATTTTGCCTTCTAAACCAGGTGCCCCCCTTAATGTAACTACATCCTGAAATTGCCCCCCTCAATCTCTTCTCCCAATTTATTCGATATGAACTTATCCTTTAAGCAACATAAATTTGTTATTATAAATTTCTATGGTTATTTGCAGTCTCTCTTTCTAATTACCATTTACATTAATCATCTATTTCGATTTCCCCTCTTCGATATTTATCACTGAAACAACTCATTTATCTCCTGATGCATATTCCCTGCGTATCAAAGACTTCAATTTACACATAACAATACTTTTGTCATATATTTACGTCCTCATAACGGCTTTTCTCCCATTGCACGCTCCGATTCCAGTTAGGCACACTTCTAATTATTGATTAACAAAAGGTTAAATACTACCAAAATTATTGCAATATATCCAGAAATAACAATAACAATTAATTATGATAAGTCTCAGCCTTGCTCAACAACCAATTTATTGCATGTTGTTACTGAATCACTGTAGCACCCAGTCACTGTGGACCAAATCACAGCTGACCAAATTTCTGGGTGCCAGAATATGCAATAAGAAAAGGTTACATTTTAAAAATTTATATTTATCACCAGATTTCTTTACATTTTTTTCAAATTATAATAAAGTCGTGTTGACATTTTCACATGAAAGTGACAGTGATGTGATGTAACGAAGTAAAAGTAATCGAATTACTTGTAACGATTACAATTTTGTAATTTTTTTACTTGTAATCGATACATTTTTTTAAAAGTAATTTTTACTGGTAATCTACTACAAAGCTCGTGCGAGTAATCAAAAGCGAAAATTTGAATTCCTGGCACGCTGAACGCATTGAGAGGCAGTTCTAACTACATTGTTCACCCTGGAGCCGAATTTCTCTTCTCTTGGGAGGGGAGGGGCGACTCTCTGCCTAGGAGCGGAGTTGCTTCCGAGAACCTGAGAAGGGCCAGACGATACGTGAATACGGGTAAAAATGTAAATGCCACAGTGTAGCTACATGGCACAGGTTATGCAATTCTGTTTCTGCATCCTTGGCTTGCTGAGTAGAGTTTTGGTTCCCTATTTCACAGAGGGGAAGGGTGACTTCCCACCAGGAGTTGCTTTCGAGAACTTGAGAAGGGTCAAACGATATGTGAATGTGGGTGAAAATATAAATGCTACAATGTAGCTACATTGCGTGGGTTACGCGATATAAGTTTGGCAATACAAATACAACCAGCTAGTACATAAACCTTCTCATGCCATCGGTGAACGTAGTGAAGAGAGGAAGCAATCGCTGTGTGTACGAGGAGAAGAATCAACTCAAGACATCAGCCATGGACACCCTACAAAGTAAATTCAAATATTTAAAAATTGATGTTTTTACCTTAAATATATTCATTATATTGTGAGTGTTTTCTATTTATTTGCATGATGTTGATTTTAGAATACATC